>QEOQ01000122.1:856343-893796 GCA_010279815.1 Brachionus plicatilis | reverse complement strand
GTAGCAAATTTTTCATAATTTCATATTCGTAATGTGATATTTTGTTAGCCATTGATTTGAATGGAGAGGAAATCGGGGCTTATACATCATTCGCTGTAACGCGATATTCGTAATAAAGCGAATCGTTATAGCGCGAGTGCACTGTAACCAAATTTTTTTTTTAATTTTAAAAATTTGGTTTAAAATTAGTTTATAAATTTTATTTGTCAAAATAACGGTCACAAAATTAAAAAAGTAAGAAAAATTTTTACTAATTAAACTATTTTTAAATATGTACATTTTTAAATTAATCTATCTAATATAAAAAGTTAATCAATATGTGGCAAGTTTTTTTTTCTATTTAACTTTTTTGAAATTTTGAAATTACGTTGTTTAATTTAAACTCAATACTTAAGCATGGTAAAATTTGAAATTTAATTACGCAATTATTTCTAAAAATGTAAAATAGAAAAAAAAACTTGCCATGTCCTTTTTTTAGGTATTTTTTACAAATTTTTTAAAAATAAGTTAATTTAAATGCCAAAATAGACTTTAAGCAATTTCGGCGACTGTGTCAAAATACTAGTACTTGTGCAAGGGATATTGGAATTAGAATAATCTGGACTAGAAATCGTTCGTGCAAGAGAGGTTACATCTGAATTTTCAATTCTTAGATTAGAGCGATTACTACCCTCTTCATTATCAGCTGATGAAATCGATTCAGAACTATAACTGGACTCATGATTGTATTCACTTTCCAAGCCTGAAGAAATATTACTACTTTCCAATTTCCTAAATTTTATAAAATTTTTATTTAACAGAACAATCTTAAATATTCTGTTTTGCTGCGCTTTTTGTACAACTTAGTTTTAAAATGTAATGTATTACAGAAAAGTAATAAAAATATGTAAGTTTTTGTGTCATTACATTAGCATATATTTAGGTTTTTGATATAATTTTGCAATTTGAATTTATGTTTCAAAAACAAAAAAATATTTAGTTTTTAAGATTCCAATCAATTATTTTTCATTACTTGACTCAAAATATTCATTACAAAAAATTTTACTAAATAAAATTGCTTTTTCCAATTTTTGGTTAACTCAGTAATTAACGGTTAACCAAATTAAAAATTTCGGTTAACGGTTAACCACATTTTTAAAATAACTAGTAACGGCTATTAACCGTTAACCAAATTAGTTAACGGTTAAGCATCCCTAATTGTTACCGTAAACTCGTGACCATTACTCTTGGAACAATGTCAAAATTTGGGTTTACTCCGTACCGAACTAATACCATCGAAACCATGTTAAAAAATTTTTTTATTTTTTTTAGAATAAATCTTGACGTCTGACTTTTAACTAAAAAAATTTTGATTTTATTCTTAGAATAATTTCGAATTTATTTTGCATAAAAATTTAAAAAATTGTAGAGTTAAGTTCGAAATTAAAAAAAATTAAAAATTAAACTTTATTCTAATTTTTGTATTTATTCTAAGAGTAAAAATTAAATTCGATTAAAAATTAAAAATTAAAATTAAATTTAAAATTAAAAATTTCGATTTAATAGCCAAAAAAAACTGTTTAAAAAACAAAATCGAACATTTTCTTTGATATCCTCCATTGGTATGCCGACTACACATTCAAATAATAAATTTTTTTTTAGAAAAATTTTATTATTTATGTGACCAGTTTTTTTATTTACGTGACTAATTTACATAATAATTTTAAATTATAAAAATTCAATAAAAAAAATTGTTTATGAATTTTTGCTATGTGTTGCTTTAGACCACGCTCATTTTTCATTAATTTCCCGCACTTCGGGCAAGCTTTTGGGTTTTTATGTTTGCTAAGAACTTTTTTTACAGCAGACTGTGTCGCTTCAGAAGCAATTGGAGCTTCTGATGCAATTTTTGAAAACTTTTCTAATTTTTTTTTGTTGGATTTAAACTAAGCTTGCAAAAGGCTGCACTAACCTCTTCAAAATCTGATTCACTATTTTCTTTATGATCTGAATCGGTGCCAAAAGGAATTTATGTGACCAATTGCAAAATTTTCGTGACCAAATGTTTATTTTGGTGACCACGTTAAAATTTTTTATAAATATTTTTACAAAATAAATAATTTTGCCTGACCACATATTAGGTGACCAGTGAATATGTGACCAGTCAAAAAAATACCTGATCACGTAACAGGCAAGACCCGAAGTTTTGACATGAGTTTAAAAAAAAATGAGTTATTTTTTAATTAACTCATTTTTTCTAAGTCAATTTTTTAATTTAATTTTTGGTTGCAAAAAAAAAGGTGATTTTCACATTGGTATTTTTAAAAAAAGAATAATTGTTCAATTAAAGTTTTTATTAAAAAGAAAAGGATTTAAGCAAAATTTACAAAAAAAAAAGTTAATTAATTAATTGAATATTTTTTGATTTAAACTCATTAAGCATGTCATTTCTGACATTGTCGAGTTGAGCCAAACTATTTTTTGAAACAAAACATAAGTTAAAATTATGAATGTGGTATTTATCTTTTTTTGATGGATCTATCACCTTTTTTTCCAAGATCTGGGATAAGTCAATATTTAAAATAGGAATAGTATAAGTATTCATTTTTAGCAGTGTGAAATTTATCAGCAATGGGTTTAAGGTTTAAATATATTTTTAAGTTATTTTAATTTTTTTCAATTATTGTTTTTTAGTTAAGTTTGGGTTCCATTTAGGATCTTTTGTTGCAATTATAGAAGTTTTAAAGAGAATAAGTAATTTTTTAATTTATTAATTAATTTACATTTTTTTATTTTTATGGTAATTTTTTCTCTTTTCATCAAAATATTGAAGCAGAAAAAATGAGTTTAAAAATTTTCAAAAAATTATCCTTGGTTTTTACATTTAAATTTTTCTAAAACTCCTTTTTAAGTAATTGCGAATTTATTATTACTTTTCTTGAATGAAAATTTTTTTAGATTTTTTGATTTTGAGATTTTTTTTTCTTCTCTCAAAAATGTAAAAATGAAAAAATATAAAAATGTACAATAAATTACATTTTGCCGAAAATATTGAAATCACCAATAGTTTTTTCCAGAGTTGTTTAAAAGTCCCCAAGTCATTAAAAAAAATTTTAAGTCTCTGCTCGGACTTTTGAAAAAACAAAGTCCTGACTTTGACTTGACTTGAGACTTGTTACTTCTAAACAATTCTGTTTTTTTCTCCTATTATCTATTATTATGTATTGGACAGATATGCTGGCTTCTTAAAAATAAATATTTTACTAGAAAATATACAAAATTTCGCTGCCAAATGATGATGAAGATTAAAAATGATAATTTGTTTCATTGGAACATTTACCGAATTTACTCAAAATCAATGGAACTAAATGTTATTATAAAATAATTTTTTTTATTTTTGAAAATTTAATGGAAATTTTGAGTTTAGGATCTTTTTTTAGAAGCTTGCTAGATTAAGAGGTTGACAAAAGGGTTTTTTCGTAATTTAAAACTTTTTTCACAACTTGAATTTTTTTTTTTTTTTTAAAAAAACACCTTAACTCAAAGTTTTGACTTAAAAAATATAAAATTTATAGTTCAAGTCCAGACTTGACTTTGACTTTTGACCGTGATTTTAGTGATTATTTTTTTTTAATTATGAAAATTGAATGAAAAATTTTGATTTAAGGATTTTTTTTTTTGAAAATTTTGCATGATATTAATTTTTATTGATGATAAAAAAAATACAAAAAAAAGAAAAATAAGAAAAAAAAAGAAAAAAATTAATTGTTTTTAGATCTTTTGCTCGCAGGTTTACTTTGATCACTGATTGGGTTTTTGCGAGGTCTACCTCTCGGACGTTTAGCTGGAAAATTTTCCACTAAATTCAACACACTTGGCTCTGATTCGAATACACCATGAACGATATTTAGCTGCTCATTTGTTTGTTCATTTGACGTCGTTGGCGCTACAACTTGCTCTTGTAAATTTTGATCATTCTCAGTTGCAGGTTCTTGTTCATCTTCGAATTCAATAATGAACGAAAGTTCGTCTTCGGCCACTTCATATTCTAAATGACTTTGAATTTCGATCGGCTGGCGGTTAAGAGCATCTTTATTCTTCGCAGGCCTTCCTTTCTTTCTGTTTTTACCCGTGGACATTTTTTTAAGTTTTTTGATTTATTTTTATATGAAGAAATTGATTGATTTCATTCGAAATTTTTATTCAGTACAGATAAAAATAATTTTTTTTAAATAATATTTATTTTTTTCAAAATTCTGACTTTTAAGAAAAACTAAATCTTCAATTAAAATCTCAAAATACAATTAGCCTAACAAAAATTTTAAGTCAAAATTTCATTATTTTGACTCAAGACTTTTACTTTTGACCAACTCTTAGTTCAATTTTAGGGTCATGTAAAAAAATTTATTCGAAATTGAAATAAAAAAAAATTAAAATGAACATCAATCCATCTATTTGAAAAAAGCTTTATATTCTAATTTTCAAATCTTTGTATCCCAATTTCGTCCCAATTAGAAAATTCCGATTTTATTTTACACAAAAAAAATCAAGTTCAACATTAGGCCTTTTTAAAAAAATTTAAAAATAATTAATTTTATTCAAAATTGTTTAAAAAAAACTAAAAAAAAGAAAAAAAAAACTAAATTTGATTTAACCAAAAGGTATTTGAGACTGGACGGCGGCACTAAGGCAGAAGAGCGCGGCGACTTGTTAAAAGTGTTCAACGAACCCGGCTCGGAGTACTTCATTTTCGTATTGTCTACGAGAGCGGGCGGCCTAGGCCTCAATCTGCAAGTGGCCGACACCGTCATCATATTCGACTCGGACTGGAATCCGCAGCAGGACTTGCAGGCCCAGGACCGAGCGCATCGTATCGGCCAAAAAAACGAGGTGCGCGTCCTCCGACTAATGACCGTGAACTCTGTCGAAGAAAAAATAGTGGCCGCGGCCAAACACAAGCTAAACGTGGACTCCAAAGTAATCCAGGCGGGCATGTTCGACGCCAAGTCGACGGGCCAAGAGCGACGCCAGTACTTGCAGACCATACTGAGCCAGGAGTCGAACGAGGTCGACGACGACCCCGAGGTGCCCGACGACGAAACGGTCAATCAGATGATAGCGCGCAGCGAGGACGAGTACGAGCTGTTCCAGCGCATGGACATAGAGCGGCGCCGGGTCGAGGCCCGCGAGCAGAACCGCAAGCCGCGTCTCATGGAGGACTCGGAGCTGCCCGCCTGGCTCATCAAGGACGACTCGCAGCTCGAGCAAATGCGCCTAGAGGCCCAGGGCCACATCGACGAGTCCATATACGGCCGTGGCACTCGCGTACGCAAGGAGGTCGACTACACCGACAAACTAACTGAGAGAGAGTTTTTGAAAGCGTGCGAGGACGGCACTTTGGACGAGGCCACTGCTGCAGACATCAAGCAACAGCAGCAACAGCAGCAGCAAGAGAAGAAGAGACGCCGTGCCAAGGACGCCAAACGAAAGAGCAAGTATGTGCAGGACGAGGAGGATGAGGACGGCGACGATGCAGAGCAAGGCGAGGACACGGCCGAGAGCCCGCAGCCGCAGGTGAAGCGCAAACGGGGCCGACCGGCCGCATCCACCAAAAAAATCTCCAAGCACGACCAAAAAGAGGCGCACAGACTGCACAAAAAAATCAAATTTTTGCTCGATTGTTTGCTCAACTATGCAGACAACGACGGCCGGCTGCTCAGCGAACCATTTGTGCAATTGCCGACTCGGCGCGAACTGCCCGACTACTACGAGATCATAAAGAGGCCCATTGACATCAAAAAAATCCAGGCCAAGATCAAGGACAACAAGTACGCTAGTTTGGATCAGCTGGCCGATGATGTCGAGTTGATGTTCAGGAATGCGCAGGAGTACAATGTGGAGAGTTCGTTGATTTACGAGGACTCGGTGGTGTTGTTGTCGGTGTTTAAGACGGCCAAGGCGCGTCTTATGGAAAGAGAGGCGGCCAGTGCCAGCGAGAAGGAAGAGGAGAGTGACGATGATGGCGATGAGAACGAGGACGGCAAAAAGAGCAAACGCGCTAGACTTGACGAGTCAAAGCGGAGCAAAAAATCGGCCAAAAAGACCGACGAGTACGAGCCCATGGACGACAGTGTGAATGTGGCTGTTGGCGCCGATGACGACGAAGAGGAGGACGATGTGGACATCAATTTTGACTTTAATGATGACGAAGAGGCCAAGATTGCCACTGAAAGGCGCAATGAGCGAAAGCAACAAGCTGGCTTCAGGCAAATTCAGGACGAGATTAAGACTGGCAATGACTAGTCACCATCTGTGTGTGTGTATGTGTGTGTGTGTGTGTGTTGGTTGGTAATGTTGGTGTTGGTGCTTTTTTTTTCATTCTCAACTTTTTTTCTGTTGCTTTTTTTTTTTGTGCATAATTTTTTTTTAGGATCAAGTGGCTCTAAATTTTTTGTAAATTATTTTATTATTGCTTATTATTACACTTTAAATAGATACAATTTAAATAAATAAAGTATATAAATTGATTACATTTAAAAAGCGATTTTAGTTAAACGATAATTTTAATTAATCTATTTCAGCGTTTTTTTTTTTAAGATTTTCAACTTCTTAAAGCCGAAGAAGTTTATTTTTGTTTACTTAAACAAAAATTGAAATAGAACACAAAATGAATTAAAAATCAAAAATTTAACATATCAAATTTGAATTTTTTTAAGAGATTAATCAAACCCTTATTTTGTCCTATTTTTATACTTAAAGTTCGCGCGATGCCAAACTTCCACACTATCTCCAGATATGGATTTCGACCTCGTTTTTGGATTCTAAGTATATGAAAACCTAGTTTTAGCCAAAATTTTAAAAATTTTTGGGTCAAAATTTTTTTTTTGGCTAGGGGGTCTGAATCTTTACAGCCTTATATAAAGTATTTTATCTCAGAATCTAATCAATACATTTTCTGATAGAGAACTAAATGCTATAAATTCTGAGCTGGTTATCTTGAAAAAAAAATCGGAAAAATTTTGACATTTTTTAACTTTTTCGGGATCTACTTTTTTGCAAACCCCTTTACCTATATATTTTTATACAAATTCTGAAACTAGACAAAATTCTGAAGAAAATGATGGTTTTACTTTTTTTGATCTTTAAAAATGACGAAAAATGCGTTTTTTTGCATTTTTCGACTTCGATAAAAACCCAGTCAAGCTAAAAACGATGAGTTCATGGATGATTCATCTATGAATCATCTCATTTTTATAGATGAAAAATGATTTTGGATTAAAACTAGAAAATTTTCATTGTATCCTCTTCAAAACATTTAGAAATGACCCAATCATGAAATACTTTAGATTTTCATCTTTGCTTCATTCTTTAATTATCTCATTAATTATGAATGATTTTTTTGGACTAAAATCAAGAAAAAGTTTATGAGCTAATTGAATTTATTGTGATATATTATTGGTTTGTTGTAAAGTTTTGTGCTTAATAGATATCGATTTCGACTTTCCTTTTTCTTTAATTGGCTTATGTCAACAACAGGCCATCCCTTCTTCTCTTGTTATTTAAATTTGATCTAACAGCTATTAACTCTTGTCAGTCCAAAATTAAAAAAACTACGTTAACGACCAAGACGGGTCTTATTTGAGCCAAACAAAGAAATCAAAAAATAAAAAAAATTTACGTCTATTTTTTTAATTTTATTTTAAATATCAATAATTTTTTATTTCTTTTTAAGTATCAAAATCAAAAAATAAATTTTTAATTTTTTTTTAGATAAACCTTACAAAAAATAAGTTTTATTACTTTAGTTTAGTTAAAAGACAATAAAGTAATTCTAAAGCTAATAATTTAATTAAAATTAAAAAATCAAATTTTTTCCAATGAAAAAAAGTGAATTGATGTTTTTAATGAATCAAAAGTGTAGAAAAACTTTGAAAAAATTTATGTTATATGTTTTTAAAACTTCTGCTTATTATTGTCTTCTCAAAAATAGTTTGAAATAAAAAAAAATTATGATGTATTAGAGTATTTTTTCATCGTTTAATACCGATGAAATGGTTCCTAACTCATTAATGATTCATCTCTCAATTTTCATCGATTAATCGTCGTTTTTTTTTGTGACTGGAAAGTATGTTGTAGAGGAGCTTGAGTTCTTGAATTTGAGCCGTTGGTCACTCCTATAGCTTCAAAACTGATAAAATTAAAATCTTGCGTTTTTGATCAGAGTCACTTGCTTTCAAGTGACATAACTTTGTCAATTTTTGACCTTTTATCAAACTGAAAAAACTAAAAACAAGGAAATTAAGAGTACTTTCCATATCTGTCTCGGTTGTAAGGGTCCCGGAAAAATCCAGGTCACCAGCACCTTTTTTCAAACTATGAAAACCAAAAGCAAGGAAATTAAGAGTACTTTCAATATCTGTCTCGGTTCTTAGGGTCCCGGAGAAATTTCTTATCGTCCATTTTTTTTATTCTTTATAAAAAGAATTTAATCATTTGTAACTAAATATATATTTTTAAAGCAGCTTTGGTGATTATGATTATCTTAGTAATATTTTTCCTTGAAAATTTCATTCTTTTGCTGAATCCCAATATCATCAAAAAATTACAAGATCCTTTAAGTTTTAGTTTATTTTGTAATTTTATTTTATTTTTTATTTGTTCAATTTAGTTATAAAATTTTTATTGTTTCATGTTTTTTTATTATTAAAGTTTTAGAAGCTCAATATTGTTAAAATAAATTAGTTAATCAAGAACTTTTTTTGTTGTTTGGTTTTGTTTTGTTTTGATCATCTCTACTGATCCAACAAACCTGTTTCCTTGAAATTTCCTTTTATTTTGTTTAACCCTAATACAGCTTTGATCGGGTCAAAAATGACCCGATGTAATTTTTTGTTCTTTTTTATTAGTTAAAAAAATTTTTGATTGACAGCTGTTTGCTAATTAAATTAAAGTATGTTTTATTGGTTTAAAAATTACACAGGGTCATTTTTGACCCATCTTAGCAAGCAATGATATTTTTCTACTCTTAGCTTTATGAGGGTTAAATAGCTATTAAAGGAAAAAATTTCACTTTGTAGGTCTTAGATTTCCGATAAAAATTCTTTAAATTTATTCAGAGTTCAATTTTCAGATTGTTCATTTTGAAAAGTTAAAAATTTCATGAAAAAATACTCAATTAGTGTTTTTTTTCCACTATTAATAAAAAAATTAAATACGATTTTAAAAAGAATAAAAACAGTGCTATGTGTCAAATTTGTTTCAAAAAAAAATTTGAGTTATTTTTGCAATTTTATAAAATTAAAAAAAAATAAGTTTCATTAAACACACATTATATAGTTTTTATCTTTTCAATAAAAGATTCTTAGCTTTTATATTTTTAATAGAAGTAATGAAATGGCTTTAATTTCATAATTGTATTGTATTTTCCTCTACCGTTGTAAGTGATTTACACTTAATTTATTTAAATTCAATTCATTTGTTTTTCTTAAAAATTTTTAATTAAATCAAGAATTAAAAAAAGTTTTAATTAGTTTTCTTAAGATCTTTTCAAAAGATCTTGAAACTGTGACACAACATTAAGTTACTCAAACTTTAAGTACAAAATATTTAAAAATATTTGTCAGCTACAAATATTTTGAAATACAAGTCAGGAATATTTAAGTCTTTGAATAAAAATTGTCAGTCATTGATTGTGTCAGACTTTATCGGATTTTTTTTCCTGAATTTGGACAAGTCTGTTTTTTTCTTGTCACTCAAAGGCCCAATTTTTTCTATTACGTTAAGGACCAAAGGGGTCCAAAAAACCCCTAAAATAAGATTTGCTTTTTAGATAAAATAAACTAGATTATTTATTCAAATTATGTTAAAAAATGTTACAGATTGCACAAATAAATGTCTTTTATCATTTTTGTTATGCTTTCAAAAAAAATTATGTCTAGATTTAAGTAAAAACCTAAAATTATTTAAAAAAAAAATTTGATAAAAATTCAAGAAAAAAATTTTTTTATCTAAAAAAATTAAAATTTTATCTAAATTCTCAGTCCTTGATCGTAACAATTTTTACAAATCGATTTGAAAACCTTCTCCCCTAGACAAGGACCACATGTAAATTGCTTGCATTTGTCACAATTAAAGTTCGATTTGTTTCCATTACATAACCTAATTTGGCACTTTTTTTTGCAGATGAATCAATCTCAGTGCTTGCTAAGCGCTTTCTAGAAGCAACTGGAGTAATTGGAGTTGTAGGCTGTACACTTTTATTTACCATTTCCAGTAATTCATCTGACAATTCATACAATTCAGTATAAAATTTATCATCGATAGGTCAAAAATCATAAAAATGCTGAGAGTGTGGTCTCATTTATCTGACGTGTAGCATAGCTTGTTGGTCCAACTTTCTCATTAAAATTAATCTTTTTTCTAAGACTTGTCTCTTCTCTATCTTTCAATCTTATCCATATCGTTCCATTTTTCGAGGTTTTGTCTTTGTTAGTTTCTTCAGTTTCTTCATTATCAGAGTCTTCATCTGAATCATATTCAGCATTAGGCTGATTTGTTGCTTCCATTTCATCTTCAAAATCATTATCAAAGTCATCATTATCCTCATAATCATTATCATCATCATCAGAGGCTACTGATTGGGTATCATCTGCATTTCTAAGAAGTTCAAGGGCTTGTAAGGCAGCTTTTCGTCGAGACATGGTTCATAAAATTGTAATTTATAAAAGGAATTTTTTAATTTAAGTAGATTTTGAAATTTAAAGCTTAATTAGCCTGGTCTTCAATTTATTTTACAAAAAAAAGACAATATTTCTGTTGGGTCCAAAAAACCCCTCTTGGGCCTTAACGTATAAATTATTTTTTTTGCAGAAAAATAAAAAGATTTTAAAACAAAAATGAATTAATTATAATATTTTTTTGATTTTAGATTTGATGAAAAAAAAAATTGTCAAAAATGATTAAATATATCGAGCAAAGGGTCTTTAAAATCCCTTGGGCCTTTGAGTGTTATTATACAAATTTTTAGGATCATCAACCTTTTACTTAAAACAAAAGCTAAATTTTTCTTCAATTTGAAAAAAACTTCAAATTAAAGGTATTGATTTCACTGTATACTTGTAGACATACAAAAACTGAATAATATTGTGATAAAAATTTTAAGAATATTTATTCCAAAAAAAAATTTAGGCTTTTTTTAATAAGTTATAAAATATGTATTCGATTTTTTTAAATAAATAAAATTTTTTGAAATCCAGAGAATCATATGAATTATTTATAATATTTAGTGGGCTTATAAAATTGATTCGGTAATTTAAACTGGGCTCATTGTATTTTGGTTTATGAAATTTTACAAAAATTTAAAAAAAAAATGAAAACCATAAGCCTATGAAGCAACTTTATTTGCATCGATTAAAGCGAAACACTTTCAAAATTTTAATCTAAATCAAATGAGTGTATTTTCAAAAAAAAAATCTAAGCATATGAAAAAGCCATTGAATTTTGATGAAAAAAAAAAATAATATTTTTATTAAATAAATTGTAATAAAGATATAAATTAAATGTACATTTTTATTATTTTTTCTAATTCAGGCTGAAAATATTTTCTAGTAAAGCTAACTTGATCAACATCATATAGAATATAATTTAGTCCACAGTATTCATTTTTTTCTACCGAACTTACATTATCTCTCATATTTTCTTCAAAATTTAAAATCAAAGTTTTATCACCAACTAAGATCAAATCTCTTTTAAATTCGCTCAAATTTTTATAACAACTTAAAATTGCGTAAAAAAATAAATTTTTCTCTTGCATAAATTTTTTGACTTTGATTAAATCATCCTTAGACTTCTGAATCCATTCATGGACACTAAAATTGACTGACGACATGCCCCAACTTGAGCTATTGGTAACATACTGCTTATAATCTTTGTTCAGCAAAGTGATCAAATCTTCATCAGAAATATCAAATTTAAATTTTTCTATTTCTGAATACAACCACTTGGGGTCGATTTTGGCAAAGGTGTTTAAATGCTGAGCTATCTGTTTGTCCTGTTCACTTGCTCGGCAAGTCAAGTTGTTAGTATCGGACAGAATAGGAAACATCATCATGGCTGCAAAGCTTGCATCAAGCTGAATATTTGATTGAAAAAATAAATTGGCAATCAGAGTTGAGCAAGATCCCACGGCAGTATCAACAATCCTGGGCTCTGCATTCATAAACAGTTTTTTATCCAAATGATGATCGATTATTGCACTGACTTTGTCTTCAATTTCGAGCTCTTTTTCCTTGGAATCTAGTTCATTATGATCTACCAATGTCACATCATCTATGTCCTTTTTCCATTCATTTATGAATACAAGGTCCCGTTCAATGTCTATTGACAAATAATCGAACAAAAACATGCACTCTTTTTTTGTCTTGATCAACGACTTGGTTGAATTAATAATTGGCACATACGAAACTGAATTGTGTACCTTACTTGTCAAATAAAATGCCATAGAAATCGAGCTTACGATAGAGTCTAGATCAGCAGATTGATTTCCTATTACTACTCTCTTTTGAACAAGGCTATCAAAGACTATTTTTGTTTTACTCAAAAAATTGTTCACTTTCATCTTTAAAATTTTTTATCAAATTAAATAAATTTTTTCTAAAAATCAATCCAAATTTTGTTAATTAATTTTTTTTTTCAAACAAGTGAAAATTTAATTTAAATCTGCTATTTTTTTAATTTAAAACTTATTGTTTATTTTTTCAAAAAAAGTATATCACAAAAAATGCTTAAAATAATAAGCAGATTTAATAAGGCATTGAGTCTGGGCAATGACTTGTCCAAATTAATACCCAAGACAACACCAGCAGTTCTTCCATTGAATCAACTAACAAAAAAATTCAATTCAACATCGGTGACTGGAAACAAATTGATGGAATTTTTTGATGACAAAAAAAATTGGACAGAGGAAAAAGTCAAACACGGCCGGCCTTGGACCCTCGACGAATTGAGACTTAAGAGCAATGTGGATCTGCACAAATTGTGGTATATTTTACACAAAGAAAGAAATATGCTTTTGACAATGGAAGAGATTTATAAGCAAAAAGATCTGCCGATGCCGAGTCATGAACGCATTGCTAAAGTTGATGAGACCATGGAAAATGTTCTAAGTGTTGTCGAAGAAAGAAATATTGCCTTTAATCTACTAGAAACTGGTGAGACAAAGAAACTGATACCCTACCGACGCTATAATAGCTTTGGTCATATCCAATACTACAAACCTCGCGAATATTTGGTACCTTGGTATCTAAATCGTATGTGGAAGCTGAAATATCATTACAAAAAGATTCCGGTATTTTGAAAATTTTTCTTTATCCTAATTTATATCAAGGTTTTTAAATTACTGTAATTTAAGTACTGGAGCAAATTTTATAGTTCACTCAATCGAGTTAGACTTCGCAAGGAAAGAAGGAAATTAGTGAAAAAAGTGGACTATTCGATACACAAGGTTACTGAAAAGCATCCAGAATATGCCGAGAACAAAGAATATTTAAGAGAATATTTTGAGAAAAAGTATGGCTATAAACCACCGCGTCCATACCATGAGCTCGTAAGGAAGCCAGCACCGAATGAACTCCCCAAGAATATTCAAGAGAGATTGCATCCTAAAAAACAATTTTATGATGATGAATTTTAAAATAAAAAATTATAGATTTAAATCTAAATTTATTTTTTAATAAAGATCACTTTAAGTGTAAATAAAAGAGATCAATAAAACTTTAATTCAAATAATATGATAATTTTTTCTAATTTTATTAATTTAAAATTTTTGGTATGAATTTTGATCTTTAAAAAACAATGTAACGCGTAACATGAGGGTTCTATTCGATCAAATTATGAGACTTCCCAAAATTATTTTAGAAAAAATATTAAAAAAAACATGAATAATAAAACAAAAAAAATTTAAGCAAACAAAAAAATTGACAAATAAATATTTAATATAATTAATATTTTTTTTTAATTTAAATTTTTTACAAAATTTTTATGAAGTCAAAAAAAGTGGTCCCAAAAATTCCGATGAAAAACTAAATGGTGTTAAAATTCTTTTCATCAAACAGGGTCAATTTGTAAATGAAAAATGCTTTAAAATGAAAATTTGAAAAAAAAGTTTTTATTAGTGTATTGTTAATGTTAATTATAGATACTGTTAGTTAGATTAATGCTAATTTGATCTCAGTATCAAATTTTTCTATTAAAAATACGATAGAAGAATTAATATTAATTACCGTATCCCCTTGTTTAGCGACTCGTCCTTTAATACCATGAGTAGGATATTTGGTGCATGGTCTAACATAGACCTCACAATGTTAAATTTAATAAAAAGGTTTAATTTTAATTATTGACCCGGTATTTAAATTTAAAAATTGAAGACAAAAAAGAGAATAAAAAAATCAAAAAAAAATTATTTTTTCGATTTATTCGTAGAACCTTTCTTTCTTCCTAGTGGCTTTCTAACTGAACCATTCTTGTTGTAAACAACTGGCGTACTAACACTGTGTACCGACAACAATGGGAATATTATTATTCTGACTTTATATTGGTGGATCGTTTCGAACCATCATTATATCTATTGGGATTTGTGCTGATGATATACACTGGGAAATATTTGGTGTAAAATATAAAGAATACTTCAACAAGTGTTAGTGCGCCAGTTGTTTACAACAAGAATGGTTCAGTTAGAAAGCCACAAGGAAGAAAGAAAGGTTTGTTACCCTAAATAATCACTTATTCATCAGCTTGTCAACTGATGCACAAAGATAAGCAAGAATTATACTTGTCACGTATCTCAGAAGTTGGACGCTTCGAAATGCTGTCATATACATTAAGCACTAAGCTCCCATCTTGACTTAATTATAAGCTCGTGTTCTTGACACGAGCATATAGGTATAAATAAAAATTCCATTCTTAGAACTTCAGAACGTTCAATTACTTTAATAAAGCTTTTAAAAGATATATAATGGGCACTGGATCGTTTCATAGCATAATTTTTCATAGCCAATAGTTTCATAGCAGTAATTGATAGCATAATTTTTAATAGCATAATTTTTTCGTAGCAGATTTGATAGCAAATTTTTTCATATCAACAGTTTCAATAGCAATTATTTAATAGCGAAATTATTCATAGCAATTATAAACTGTGAAAAAAAAATTGATTAATCAAAAATTTTATTGTTGAAAAAAAATTGATAAAAAATACTAATTAAAAAAAAAATGTTGCATATAATAAATTCAAATCCTAAATTATTCTTATAATAAAATAAAATCATTTAGCCATTTAATTACATTCTCGCGGCTAAATGTTTTCAAACCTGCTTTAATTTTCTCGTCTAGGCGAATCGTTTCCTAAAACACAATAGTTTTGATTTTTTTTCATTTTTTTAAATCTAGATGTACACTGATGTAAACTTTTAGAATAAGTAAAAGTTTTCACCAGTTAATATTAGAGTTTGAAAATATCAGCTATGAAAAATTTTAGCGATGAAAAAAATCTGCTATGAAACATTCTTGCGATGAAAATTTGGGCTATGAAAAATTCTTGCGATGAAAAAATGGCTATGAAAAAAATTGCTATGAAATAATTGCTATTATTAAATTTGCTATGAAACAATCATGCTATGAAATTTTGACTTTGCTATGAATAATTATGCTATGAAACGACTGTTTCCCATATAATGTATTTATTATAAACCGGTTACAATTGGTAGCAGCGATAAAAAGATGATTTTTTTTATGGTACCCATTTCAAAGGATTACCTTGAAAAACTTAGTGTACAAGAGCTCGTACACTAAATAAAGACACAAAATGGGTCTTTTGAGAATGAATTCCAGAAATTAGATGACGACAGCGAATTGGTAAGCAGTACAGAAGCCGAACAAATGGAATGGCTTCAAAATGTTCAAAATTCAGGAAAACCTAAGAAGTTGCTTATTGAGCTACTTTTCAAAAGAGCTGAGCTATTGGCCAGTATCAAAAAGATGAAAATAGAAGAAGATAGTTTTAGGAATATACAGTCCCGTTCTGTTCACTTGTTTTTACCAAAATTTACGTAATTTTACGTAAATTTACGCAAATTTACGTAAAATTACGTAAAATGTAATAAATGGTAATTTTACGAAAAATTACGTAAATTTACGTAAAATTACGTAAAATTACGTAAATTTGCGTAAAATCAAAAAGGGACAAAAAAGTTATGATTTTTTGAAAAAAAGGTTACAATTCTGCTTTTTTATCGACTTTCTACTTTTTACCATGTAAATAAAAATTTACGTAAATTAACGTAAAATTTAGCAAATTTTTTTATTTTTTAATGTAAAATTGTGTAAATTTACGTAATTTTACGTAAATTTACGTAAATTTACGTAAATTTTTATTTACATGGTAAAAAGTAGAAAGTCGATGAAATAGCAGAATTGTAACCTTTTTTTCAAAAAATCATAACTTTTTTGTCCCTTTTTGATTTTACGCAAATTTACGTAATTTTTCGTAAAATTACCATTTTTTAAATTTGTCAATTTACGTAAATTTTGGTAAAAACAAGTGAACAGAACGGGACTGTAAATCAATCAAAACAAAGTGAGGAAGGAGCAAAAAGCACCCTTCAAGAAATGGCCACTTCATCGAAAACTTTAATACATGAGGATGCATTACAAGAAAACGTAGGATTCGGACTTAGGGACCGATTAAATATTTAGCTTTATTTAAGATAAATATTTAATATCTTAAATAAAGCTTTTAAAGATTAAACGTTGTTTATTATAAACCGGTTACAGGTTCTACGAATAAATCGAAAAAATAATTTTTTTTAAATTTTTTTATTCTCTTTTTTGTCTTCAATTTTTAAATTTAAATGCCGGGTCAATAATTAAAATTAAACTTTTTTATTATATTTCATTTTTTTTTTGCCATAACTCTAACGTCGCATCTATAAAATAAACTCAATCAATATTTACGGTATTATGGTCAGAGCCCAAATGAAAAATCTATATTAGAGAATGAATAAATTAGATTAAAGACAACAATTTATCTTTAAGGAGAGCGTCTATTCATTGAACTAATAAATGGAACCAAATAGAATATGTACCATGCTAAAGTCATGAATTGACCATATAAAAAAATTGCTTCAACTTATTTAATTTCTCGACATTTTAGTCCTTTAGTCTAGCAAATCTTTCCAATTTTTGATATTAAATAAAAATAAAAAATAAAGGGTAAAATGTTTAAATTTGAAAATTAATTTTGTATTATATTTTTATACAAATCAAAGCTTAGACTTGACTAGAGGGTTTGGTAAGCAAGGAAAAGTTTAATTTTCTTGAAACAGAAAAAAATTTTTAAATCTCCAAATTTTTCATTTATTTATAATTTTTTTTGATTAAAATTAAAATTTTGCTTTGTGAAAAAAAAATAAATCTGTTGAGACTATTAATTTTTTATGAATCTATTAATTTTTTCTACAGCTAAATTTTTTTATCAGGACATGATTGAATCATTGTTATCCATTGGTCGTCAGACAAGTGGAAGAATAAAGAGAAGGTTTCAAACTAAGATATATAGAATATCTAACAATTTCTTCTTTTTTTTCTGAAATATCAAATATTTAACAAATCGTTTTTAATTTTATCTTTATTACTTTGACTTATTTATCATTATTTTCTTTTTTTTATCTTGTTTTTTTTTGATTATTTTTTAATTATTTTAATCTGAAGGACCATTTGCTCGGTACAAATAAACAAATAGATTAAATAAATGAATCTGGTTAAAAAAAATTTTTGCTTGGAAAAATAAATTAAAAATAAGAACAAATAATTAAAATATAAATTAATAAATTTTCTGATAAAAAATATTTTTGCTGGTAGAAAAAAAAATTAGCTGAAGTAAGAAATAAAGGCTTTGTTATCTTAATAAAAATTATTTGAAAAATTAAAAAATATTATTTAATAATTAAATAAATTATGATGAATTAAAAAATTGAATATTATCATTTTTCATCTTTAATCATCATTTTTTCTGTGACTAGGTAGAAAAGAATATGAGTTTAATATTGGATTAGAATTTCTCAAGTTTTATTGACTTTAAATTGTTGTAAAAAGTTAAATTCAAATAAAAACAAGCTTGTAGACCAAATACTATTTAATTTTTTTAAATTTAGAAAATATTTTAAATCGGAAATTTTATTGAAAAAAATTAGTAGAATAAAAATTTTAAGGTCCATATGATTTCATAAAGATTTTACAATTTTGACGAATAAACCGGCCTCTAGGATAATTAAAATTTTACATATATATGTCTACGAGGCCCAATTCATGAGCTCGTTTAGCTCGGCTTCCTCGGCGCTTATTTTGCTTGAAGTTTGCTTGCCTGTGCCTTTTGGACATGGATAATTTTTTTTGAAAAATTTAGATAAACTTTCTTACTTGTACTGAAACTAGGCTCACTGACCGGCACGCTGGGCAAAGTATCTGTAGCTGCTGGAGGTATGTTGAGCAACTGGTCATCCAAAGTTTCCTGCTCGAGCTCTTCAAGCTCTTGCAGGAGTTCATCGTCGTCTATTTGGGCGTCCAAACCGATCGGGCTCGATATAACGTTGGATATTTCATTAGCTATTTCCTGTTGCTCGGCTATGTCGTCTTTTAGGTCCTGGACTTTGTCCACATCGAGCTCCAAATGAGCCGATTTGAATGCTTTGGCAGCAATGCCCATTGTCTTTAGAACCTCGGTGTTCGTGTTGGCGTTTTCCAAAGACTCGCGCTGGTACTCCAAAGTGGTCAAAGTTCCATCAATTTGGTTCAATTGCTGCTCATATCTTTTTTTTCTCTTAAGTGCCTGCAACGCTATGCGTTTGTTTTTGACTCCGTTTGCTTTGGCTGTTTTGAGTTCGTCTTCGATTTTTTTCTCCAAAACTTCTTGTCTCTTGCGCAAAAGATCCTCTATTTCGAGCAATTTTTGAATTGCTTCTTGAGGCGATGGTGCCTTGCCAGAATTTTGCTTCGAGCCAAAAATCTTCGCAAACATGCTCATAGATTAAGTGCAAATTCTTTTCTAGTCATAAAATAAAATATTTTATAGAATAATAAGATGACTAATCTATAGATAAAACTCTTATTAAAGTTAATATTTTATTTGGAGAATACTCTTTTTATTTTGCAAAAAATACAGATTTAATTTCAAAATAATTCTAACTTAGAGCTTTTGAAATAATAATATTACAATTTTTCTCTCATCTAAATCATTGTTGATGAATTAATTTATCGAAATTCAAAATTAGTTTAACAAAAATTGTGCCTAGGTTCAGTAATTAAATTGAATTTTATTTATTTCGGGGCACCTAGTCATAGGTGCACCTAGCCATCAATTTTAATTCTATAGCTAGGGGTACCTAGACAACAAATTTTAATCAGACCTATAAATAGGTTTGGCTAGGTGCACAGCATTGTGAAGTTTTGTTCAAAAAGTTCAAGAAAAAAATTCTTAATTGAAATTTTTCGATGAATGAAAAAAATTTTCTCCTGTAAAATATGTAACAATGTGTAACAAAAGTTGTTACACCAAGTAGCCTTGAAAATAAATTCTGAAAGTTTTCTTTTAATTAATCATCGACTTTTAAAATCAACCGAATTTAAGACAATTTATTTGTCTTTGTAAAAAAAGAAGTTTTAAAATTTTTGTAAATGTTTAATTTTAAATTTCGAAATTTTTATTTCAAAACCAACTTAACATTCATTCAGTTTTTTTGGAAAATCAATAATTGGTTAATTGAAATTTTTTTTTTGTTTCTTTTTGTGCAAGTCCTGTAGCATTTTTTGTTGCAACATGTAATAAATTTTTATTTTATCACTTCATTCCATTCAAAATATATACGAATTTAAGATTTTGAACTGAACTTTTTGAACGAAACTTCACAATGCTTAGGTGCACCTATATTCAATTTTATTAATGTACCTATTTTTCTTAATTGATCATTTGTTCTATGAATTTATATTATTTATGAGTACTTTTTTTGAAATAAAATGTCTTAACAATCAATACTGTTATATAATGATTTACGGGATTCAATTTTTCAATTTTTGGATTACTTTGATGAGGATGGATTCGAAATGCTTAGAAGTGTTATTGATTCAATTGATACAAACTGGTTTTGTGAAAAATGTAAGTGTCCAATTTTTGATGAAAATCATGATAGTATAGCATGTGATTACTGTTATAAATGGAATCATTTCAAATGTGTTGGTATTTCTAAATTTAAAGCCAATAAACTGGATAAATGGTTTTGTAATCCATGTTCTTAATTTTAATATCTTAAATATGTTCTTATTAGTTTTTTTCTAAATAAAAGTTTATATTATACATATAAATTTGTCTTTTCCCTTTAATTCTGTTAAAAAAAATAAAAAAACTAGGTTTACCTAGACATTATTGGCTACCTGCACCTATAAGTAGGGCTACTTTTTTTGGCTACGTGCACCTATAACTAGGTTTCCGCAGTCATATCCAAAAATAATTATCAACTTTGACAATCGAAAATTATTTTAAGGTTGTTGAATAATTTTATATTTTTTTCTCATTCATTATCTCATTCTATTAAATATAACTTTATTTTTTATGCAACAAAAAAACTGCCCGATCAAAAGACAACTAAATTTGACAACTCTTTAATATCATGATGTATTTTATTTTTTTCATGATTTTTAAAAATATACAAAATCAAGACAAATTTTTAATTTTAGTAGAATTTTCTTTGAAAGTTTAAAGTTCAAATATTTTGACAAATTACTTTTTTTTGATGAAGATGTGATTTTTAAAATGAGTAAATTTGAAATTCATTTTTATTATATAATTTAAAGTGAATTATTTTACAGTCTTAATCATTATTCTTTAACAAGAATTTGGAAATTAATGTAACAAAGAATTAAAAATGTTGTCTTTTAAATAAAAAAAAATTCAAAATTTTATTATCAAAATAAATTATTCATTTCAAATAAAAAAGTTCGTAGATTTAAATTTATTTATTAAAAACATTTAAAAATAAATTTTTGACTTGAACTTACTCGAATTCTTGGAAACATCATAATTTACAAAAATTTCAAAAATATCTTAACTTTTTGTCTAAAAAACGAAAATTTCAAAAATGAAAAAATTTCTAATTTCCGATTTTATCTGATGATAATTAGAAACATACGACGAAAGCTTTTTCTCGGTGCCTCTCTGTTGATCGGCACTGGAATAGGAGCCTACTATTTCCATAGCCGATTTGTTCATGATCCCAACAGAGAAATATTAAAAACACTTCAAGAAAATTCAACTATAATAGCCCTTTCAAACAACCAAATTGCAAATTATGCCGGTCCATTGCTTACTTCATCAATTCCCAATGAAAATATTCCTGATTTAAGCGAAAATGATGAGCGCTTTTCGGTCAGCATTAAATCAAACAAATTAATTTATTTATTTTTGAAATTTTTTTAAAGTTTAATTTAGATTTGCGCAAAGGAAAATTTGAAGATAGCCAAGATGAATTTGCTGAGCTGTTGGTCAACTGCACCAAACTTGAAAACATGTACCTTTTTTAAATCAATCCGAATCGGAATTAAAATTTTTCATTCTTTAGTTGGGCTATAAGTTCCATTGACATTCGATTCAAAAATTCGAACTCAAAATGGTTCAAGCTTTTTGAAACATTTCGAGTGGCAGAGCCAGATTGTAGCATGCCCCCGGAAGAAATTGAAAAAATAGCCAACTCAAATTTACACCAGGGTAAAATTTGCTTTTTAAAAATAATTTACCAATTAATTTTTTAATTTAAAAATTAAAGATTCAGAACAAATTTTGAAAACTCTTGTTAAAAATGAAAGTTTGATATTCAAAGTGATAGATGTGATGCTTAAAGATAAGCAAAAAATGAGCAACCTTGGTCCGCCTTTAGTCTTTTTGTCACTTTTGATACAAAAAAATGATCCAGAGCTGAAATTGGTGACCAAGAATAAAAAGAAAATGCAATAAATCAATAAATTTAATTAATAATTTATTAAAGGGTCAATTGAAAGTTGAAGGAAAAAAGGCCACAGCTGAACTAATGTTCTACATAGAAAAGAGTCCAGATGCAGCTAAATTAAAGGCCGCAGCGCTTATGTACCAGTTGGTAGATGATTTTATTCTAAGTGATTCAGAACTGGCCATAAAGTACCAGAATGATGCGATTAGATCCATTGCAAATAAACAAGGTATTACCATAAAAATTTTAAAATCTAAATTAATTTTTTTAAAGAATGGCGGGATATTTTAAGCTCGGTTAATCTGAGTAAGGTAATTGAAGATAAGATAATTAAAAATCATCGTTCGTTGAGTAGTATTGGCAAACCGATTGAGTTCATATGTGTAATAGATGAAAAAAAAGCGATGGAAGATAAATTTAAAGTTAAGTTAAGAGCAACCGGACGTCTTAACGATGCTGAGCTAATGTTGACTTTGGATAAGGATGCGCTCTTAGAAAAGTAATTTAAAATATCAAATAAATTTTTTAAATATTTTTTTTTTAAGATGGAAAGTTTCCAGTTGTGATTTTAAAATTTTATGGCGAACATAAATTGAGTTGGTAGAATATTTTATCCTCAATATATCAAAAAAAAAAAAAAAATTAATTTTTTTTGAAAAATTGTTAATTTAATTTGTTAAATAAAATTTTGAATAATACAAATTGTTATTTAAATCAATAATTACAATGCAAAATTGATTTGTTATATACAGTACTGCTACAAAAAACTGTTTTTACGTAATTTTACGTCAAATTACGTAAATTTACGTAATTTAAATTTTTTGGGCCTGAATTCGAAAAAAAAAAATTACTTTTTTTGAAGTAATTTTACGTGAAATTTTATTTAATAGTGGTAATTTTTAGAAAAAAAAATTAAATTTTGTACAAATTTTAAAAAATTTAATTATAAACAATAAACAAAAGGCAAAAAAAAAAATTTTCAATTATACACATCCCAATATAATTCAAAGATTCGACCAATCTCCATATTTTTCTATGTCACTTTTATTACCTTAATTTTTATTAAAATTTTTTACAAGATTAAATTGAAAATAAAATCTAATAAAAACCTTTAAATGATTTATATAATTTTGGCATTTTTCTTTCGTTAAAGATTTTTCGAAATCTTTGGCCGCCATTTCGGCATCAGCTTCCGATAAAATCATTCTCTTCCTAACATGCTGTTTTAACTCGTTCCACAAAAGTTTAATGGAATTTAAATCGGGATTCTTTCGGGGAGATTTAATCTTTGTTTAAAAGAAATGAGTCAATTATTATCGACAAAGAATAACTACTATAAAACAATTTACCCAAACAATATTGTTAAAATTTAAAAAAGTGGTGCACAATAAAGAACGATTCTTTGGGTCGTTGTCTTGGTGTAGTTTAAAGTCTAAATCGTAGTTTGAAGCCCCAAATGGTAATAAATAATCAGATATTATCTCCTAGTAAAGTATTGCATCCATGTTGCTCTTAAAAATCTTAAAAAATTCTTAAGTAAAAGCTTTTCTTCTTATCTGTTTCTTACAACAAAATTTGTTGCTTCCTTAAATGAAATCCCAGCCCATTGAATTTTTTTGGGATGTGTATAATTGAAAATTTTTTTTTGTTGCCTTTTGTTTATTGTTTATAATTAACTTTTATAATATTTGTACAAAATTTACTTTTTTTTACTAAAAATTACCACTATTAAATAAAATTTCACGTAAAATTACGTGAAAAAAAGTAAACTCTTTTTTTTCGAATTCAGGCCCAAAAATTTAAAAAAAGTCAAAAAATGTCAAAATTCTCAAAAAAAATAGTATTTTTTGGAATTTTTACTTTTTACAAAAATTTACGTAATTTCCGGTAATTTTACGTGAAATTACGTAAAAACAGTTTTTCGTAGCAGTACTGTAGATAAATCAAGATTTAAATAAAATTTGCTCACATCGTGTGATCAATTGTTGGTCTTAAAGATTTAAATTTTTTTAAATACTTGCTATAAAACAAAATCAATAATTTATAGTAAAAATGAACATTAAGATGGGAAAAAACTTAATTTTAAGTTTTATTCAATTTTTCTATTGTGAAATATCATTTAATATAATCAATCTTGTCATTTGAAAAAAAATGCATTAAACAAAGCTAGCTTAGTTTTTAATAGCTAAAAGAGATTTTAAAAGTAAAAAAATTAAATTTTAAAAATTTCTTCTGAGAAAAAAACACATTTAAGTCCAATATTAGAGGGAAAAAAACATGAAAATAATAAATCAAAAAAATTTAAGCAAACAAAAACATTGACAAATAAATAATTAATATAATTAATTTTTTTTTTTTTTTAATTTTAATTTTTTAAAAAATTTTTATAAAGTTAAAAAAAAAACTGGTGCAAAAAAACACATTTAAGTCCAATATTAGAGGGAAAATTAAATTTGAAATTGATCATACAAAAATATTATATTTATTTAATTTAAAAAAAATATTTGTGGGTAAATATATGTTGAGGGTAGCAGTCCAAGTCAAAGCTTGACACCAAAACGAGTCATGTGACTATAGAAGTAGTAGTAGCTGTGTGAGCTGTTACACATAAATTTGTGAGTTCAGTTTATAACGCTGCACTTTGTCAGCTTCTGGTTTTGATTATGGCCACATACTTCCCAAGTACACCAATCTCAGCTTGGGCATATCGATCTCCTCCAAGTCTCCGAGGCCATGTGTCTGTCAATTCTGGCTTTAAATTGGTTAACCATATCCGCCTCTGCTATATCTGAGGGTAATGGCGGTGGCATTGCAATTCAGTAAAAAATTATCCCTCATGGGTTCATTAGCACATTTCTCCCCTACTAACTGACTCTTATGTCTTCTATTTATCCCTTCTACTGCTCCTGAATTTCCTAACTCCTGCCTCCATTATACTGCCTTTTTTGAAAATTGGCATATGTTTACCCATCGCTCCATTCTTCCGGTATTTCACCTTCCTCCAGTACCTTCTTAAAGATGATTTCCAAAGCTTTTGCCTGCTCGACTGAACAGGTGCTCAATTCGAGAGTTTTGCAGTTTCTTTTTTGTCTGTTGTCTTGGTGTCGTCATGTCTGTTCAAGGCTCCGATCCTTTCACTGACCCGATGCTTGCTCTTTATGTACCCGCATAATGCCTTATAATTACTTGCCTTACTGGTAGCTAGACTACTCTCATAATCCAAAATACACTTGTCTGTGAATGTGAAATTGATGAAGCTTTAAACATCTAGGAAAAAAATGACCAACTATTGAATCCATTACTTGTTTTACTTGTTTTGAAGGCTAATTTGACAATTTTGCCATAATCATTCACCACTGATTTCGAAAGAGCTTTTATTAATGCCTTTAATAAAGTTTTTCCATCAGTTCCAGTTTATGGGTGCTATTTTCATTTTAGATTGGCATTATATAAGAAAATTCTTACTTGATATTTGCAGTAACTATGGTCTAAAATGGAGATTAAAATTCAACTCAACCAAATCTAAAATTATTACTTTTGGTCCTATCCTCTTTAACTGTGAATTATTTTTAAGTGGTAAAAAACTGAATACAGCTCCTAGTATAGAATATTTAGGATTCGTTATCAATTCAAATTTAGACTTTAATCCATTTGCAATTGACAAATTTAAACAGGTTCAGAAATCTTTCTTCTCCGCGTCGTTTTTGTTAAATAAGATGAGTCATGTTTCCCCTTCTCTGAAAAGTTTCATTTACAAAACATTTTGCCTTTCTCAATTCACATATGGTCTTGAAAACCTAACACTGGACAACAAAACCCTCAAAATTCCTAACATTGATCAAAACAACCTTGTTACACAAATGTTTAACCTAAAATATAATTGTCACATGTCTGGGATCCTAAAAGTTCTTAGAATTTTTAAAATTGAGCAACTTTATATTTTTTCCAAGATGTCTTTCATCAGTTCTATTGGGTTCAATCATTTTTCATCACAAATATTTAAGTTTAATTTATTTGCTTATCTGTACCGAGCTAATGCTCCTTTAGAATGTTAAAAAAAAAAAAAAAAAAATTGAAATAAAATAAAGAAATAAATAAAAAAAAAGGATATAAAAAAAAAGGATAAATAATATATATTTAAGTCTTTATTCTATAAAATTTATAACAATTTTCATTGCTCTCCCCTTTCCTTTGGAAATGATCTCAAGCGATTGTTGCAGTTCACTAAAAAAAATCTTGACTCAGTAATAAAGAGTATTTGTCAGCTGAAGTTGGATCTTAAGCGGCACTTTTATATTCGTGACGGCATCTCAGACTCTATAGAGCTTTGTTTGAATAACTTAAGATTCAAATCTTATACAAACCTTCTAAATGAATTAATAAAACCAAATTAAATCAGTTAACTTCTACTGGCCCAGATGAGGTCTTATCAATAACTGTATTTTTTTCTTTTTCTACTTTTTATCTGTATTTAATTTTACTTTCTTATTATTTTTATGCAAAACTTTAATTTTTATTTTTATTAATAAAATAAATAAGAAAATTCCAAATATAGGACTTCAAGATGATTATGCTACATGTGATTCAAAAAGAAATAAAATGCTTATAGCAGCAAGCTTATCGTTTCTATCTGTGAATGACATTTTACCAACATTTGAAATATTAAAGAAAACTATTTCAGAGGAATTAATTGAATTTTTTAATTTTTTTGAGAAAACCTGGTTAGGTGATATTAAAACTACTAGATCACAGCAATCGGTTCGATTAAAGCCAATGTTTGACCAAAACTATCTGGAGCGTTCATAATAAAATAATATCCCAAAAACAAACAATTATTGTGAGTCTTGATATAATGCTTTTGCAGTAAAATTTTTGTTCTATATCAATTTTTAAATTTTTAATTCATCTATTTATTGCAGAAAACGCTTAAAAAAGAATAAGATTAATATAAAAACAAAATAAAAAGATATTAAAAAAACATAAATAAACAAAAAAAATTCAAACTCAATGAATCTCAATATTTAAAATTTAAACAAACACATATTTAAATAAAATGATTATTTAATAAATATTTTGATTATCAGTAAAGCAAAAAATTGGATTGATTATTTTAAAATACTTTTTTAAATTAAAAATATTTTGATATCAAATTTTTTCATTTTAGTGTCTTTTTTTCCAAAAAATTAATATCCTAGAACCAAACAGACCCCAGAATTTCTTCAGCCAGTTATATGATTTTAATGCCTTTTTCTAAACAAAACTAAGACAAAATAAACATATAAAGAACACTAAGATACAAGTAAATTAAACTCTTTTATTGATACGAAAATCTAAATTAAAGAAAAAAAAATCAAGTTTAAAAAAATTAAAACAAAACTTTGATTGAACAAAAATAAAGCTTTTTGATGATATTTTTTTTTTAATTTAGCCTAATAGGCCGTTCTATTTTCACATGTGCATTGTTGGATTTTGAGGGGCATGTGCGTTTTTAAGGTATCCAAATAATTAAATTAAATTCCTCATTTTTTTAATTTTTATTATTACAGCAGCGAAGCAATGGGTAAAACCTTGTTTTATTGAAATATAATATAATAAATAATGCTATAATAATTTTGCTAATTGATTTATTTTGCTTTTATAATCCCTGCTTTAATGACAAATGCCCGAATGATACATGCGTTAATAAAAGATTCCCGTTTAAGCCATTACTTCTTTCATGTAAAATACGTAAACTAAAATTGAGCTTTTTGGACTTTTGAAATGGACTTGGACTTTAATTTGGGACTTTTAAACAACTCTGAATCTGAATTAATTATCTAAACATAAAATACAGTCAGATTTCTAATTCAACATGAGAAACGAATGCAAGAAAAAAGGCAGTAAATAAACAAGAATTCATTCAAATTTATCATTTAAATTTTTTTTATATAAGTTGATCATTAAAAAACGATATTTTTGGATTCAATTTTCTTGTTAATTTTTGGGGTATTATTAATCGATCTCTTACATTACTTAAACGATCACTTAATAAAATATATTATTTTATTTTTTCTATCTATAATATTATTTATTTGATTAATTTGATTAATTAACTGTCTCTAATAATAAATATTTATGTATCCTGAGTTTTTTTGTCACTAAATTTACTGAAGATGAGTATGATTATGATGAATATAGCTCTTAACTTAATTAATGAACAGTTGAAATTATCTTTTGATTTAATTTAATTATCTCCTGTGAGAGTTTTTTTTTTGTGGATAGTTAAAGATGATCTAATGTGATCTAAGTTTTATCAAAGTATTGAAATGTCTGATAGTGAGTATCGAGTAGTTGATGACTATGTAACTTCTGAATCAGAATCTGAAGACGAGGTTCAAGAATCCAATAAAAAGAAAAGAACCAGGAAGAACTGGATCTATGAGAGAACATTCGACGATCAAGAAGCATCCAAAGACTGGTTAGATAATGAAAAGATTTGGTCTTCTCTGAAAAGTAGTGAAGCTGAGGCCGGTTTAAGAGTTGATTATCGATGCAACCTAGTTAAGAGAAAAGGACCTCAATGCGCAGCTGCGATTTATTTACTTTATAAAAGTGAAAATATATCAGTGGCTTTATTTAAAACAAAGGATCAACACAATTATGATGAGATTGCCAACACTGGGCATGGTATTAACAAAGAGACCGAGGAATATATAGAGGACTTACTAGAAATGGTGTTCAATTACCGCTTGTCCTTCTAAATAACATCGAGGAGGAAATAAAAAAAAAAAAAAAAATGTCATATTTTATTTGAAATTTTTTGAAATTTTTTATAATTCTTTTTTTTTTTAAATCAATTTAATAAATAAAAATAAGAGATACTTTAAGTAAAATTAGTTGCTGTTTTATTTAATTTAGGAGACAGATTAATAAATATAAGTTAAGGGTATTTAGTAAAATAAGAGATAGAAAAATTTTAGAGATCGATTAAATACCTCCCTTAATTTTTTAACTATTTATTTAATTTATTTATTTGTTTTTTAAATTTTGTACTGTAATTTTTGTACTAAAATTTCTCATTGCCTAGCAAAAACAACTCTGATTATTTTTTAATTTAAAATCACATTTGTCTATATTAAATAAAATTTTAATCAAAAATTTTTTTAATTTTCTATACTTGAAAATAAATTAGACCATTTTTTCTCAATTTGAAAAAAAAAAAGCATAAAAAAGATAAAAATAAAATATAAAAATAATTTTATTTCTTCAACAAATTGAACATGAGCAAACAAAAAAATATTAGAGTACCATTTAATTTATTTAACTTTATTCAAAGCGTTTTGTTCTTTTTCAATTTTTTTCCTCAAAAACTCTTTGTAGGAGAGTATATCGCTTTTCCATTTGGTGATGGTTTGATGGTCGCAAATCCAAATCTCCTCGGCAACTTGGTTGATGAGTCGAAAATCGTGGCTCACCAAAATGAGACCGCCCTCAAAAGTGTTCAGCGCATCGGCCAGCGCATCTATGGTCTCTATGTCCAAGTGATTGGTCGGCTCGTCCAGCAGCAACAAATGCGGACACTGGTGAGCCAGCCACGCAAACACAACCCTACTCTTTTGACCATCGGACAAGTTCTTCATGGGACAAATTTGCTGTCGGCCAGTCAGGCCATAGCGGCCAATAATCCTCCTCATTTCTTCGGGCTCCTTCACATCCGGAAAAGCTTTCATCATGTAGTCCATGGCCGACAGGTTCAAGTCCAACTCCTCGGCCAAATGTTGATGGTAGCGACCAATTTTAAGATGTGTGTTTCGTCTTATTTGGCCATCGGTGGGCAAAATTTGGCCATCGATCAACTTCAAGAGCGTGCTCTTGCCAGCTCCATTGGGCCCAACAAGCGCCACCCTTGTGTCCATGTCGAAGCCAAAATCCAAATTTTTGTAAATCCATTTATCATCGTTTTTGTACTTGAAGCTCACATTTTGAACACTGAGAACCGGCGGTGGCAACTTGCCGCACTCCGGAAAGCTGAACGACAACAATTTGTCCGAGACCACTTTTTCAGTGAGGCCCGAGTCGACCATTTTTTTGAGCGTCTTCTCTTTGGACTGTGCCTGTCGGGCCAGTTTGGCCGAGCCGTGGCCAAATCGCGCAATGTAATTTTTCATGTGCGCGATCTGGTCCTGTTCCCATTGGTAGCGTTTGGCTTGATTGGTCTCCAATTCAATCCGAGTCTGAATAAACTGATCATAGTTGCCCGTGTAGTAGGTGAGGCATTTTTTGTTCAAGAAAATGATGTTTGTGCACACACCGTTCAGAAAGTCCTGCGAGTGTGAAATGATGACGAGGATACGTTTGTACTTCTTGAGCTCTTCTTCGAGCCAGACAGAGGCGTCCAGATCCAAATGGTTGGTCGGCTCGTCCAACAAGAGCAATGTAGGACTAAGATAAAGAGCTCGCGCCAAAGCTATCCTCATTCTCCAGCCTCCGCTGAAGTCTTTGCACTTTTTCTGCTGCATCTGACCGCTGAAGCCCAGACCGAACAAAATTCTAGCCGCTCTGGTCTCCCTAGTGTCCGAATTGAGCTCGTCCAGCTTTTCATAGATGTCGTTTAGACGCTCCTGCGATTCCAGGTCGTTGCAATGGGCCAAATTGTCCGCCTCCTTTTCTAACTTTTCTATTTCTTCGTCGGCCTCCAGCACCGCCTCAATGGCAGTGTTGTTAGTGGCCGGTATTTCGCGCGACAAGTGATATATGTCAACATGGTCCGGAATGGGTATTTCTTTTTTGGCAATGGCAGTCAAGATGGTAGACTTGCCGGAGCCGTTTAGACCGATGATGCCGTAGCGGCGGCCCATGTTAAGCTCGAGCTTGGCGTCTGTGACAAGCTCTTGGCCGTAGAAGGTCAGAGAGAACTGGTGGATGTGGATGTCGCGGCCGTTCGGGTGCGATGCCAGCACTCCGGTGCATGCGCGGTTGTCCGCGTTTTGCTTGTCCAACAGGGCAAGGAATTTCAGCTTTTTGGTGAGTTCGGGAAAGGGATCATCGGACTGAAGTTGGTCCAGCGAGTCGCCTTGTCCATTTTCGGCCACTTGTTCATCTTCCACTTGCTCGCTGTCCTCATCCTGGTTGCCGTTTTCTTCATTGGGTCTGGTCGATTTTTTGCTCTTGGTCTTGCGAGCCTCTTTTTTCTGCTGTTCTTTCTTTTTTTTGGCGTCCGACGGCATTTTCAGCAAACTTACTCCTAAAATAAAATGTGAATAAACTTGTGGTTGTTTTAGAGTTTTATTTATAATAGAGAAAAAATTAAGGGTATTTAAATTTGCCAAATTTCACATTTGATTCAAATAATGAGTTCGGAGTCGATTGATGAACGTGAAATTTTAGTATATGAATGAAAAGAGGTTTTTTTTTTTCTTCTTTCTCAGCTTCAACTCAAGTATGCTTTTAACCCATACTTGTTTTTGAAAAAAATTGCCTTTTTAGTTTTGCACATTGGATTCCAAATTTGTTGTGCAATTACCACAAAGAGTTGTGTTACTTTAAGACAAAATTGTAATGATTAACCATTTTGCATTGGATGCTTATGAAAAACATTGCTAAAAATTGGTGTTTTTTAATATTTTCTAATAATTTATTGTATAATAATTTTTGGAATAAAATTATTTTGATTTTATTAAATTTAGCCTTTTTGTGTTAGATAAAAAATTGAAAATTCAGACCAGTTTTTTATGATTATTACTAAAACACGGACCACCTATTTTTTACTAAAAAAGGGACATATACTTTAAAGACAAATAAAAAGCCGGACGATAGCCGACTTGGTCTGGACTTGTAGTAAATTTTATAAGCTTTCACGCAAGACAATAAGCTAAGCTCTAGAACTTACCATTCGGCCTGCATCTGCCTTTAAATATAAAAAATCAAAAAAAAAAAATTAAATACATTTATTTAAAATTAAATCTTAAAACATAATATAATCTTTTGTTGATTAAATAGTTTTTTTTTAATGATTAAAAATGATTATTTTTTAGTAAATTAAGGTTTGCTGAAACATTTTTTTCATTAATGTTTTTTTTTTTCCGGCCATTTTTTCATGAATTTTTTAAATTTGTTTAAAAATTCTTTTTTTAAAATTCGGAACAGCGAGACAAAGAGATAATAGCTTGATAGCAAGCAAAAATAAGAAAGAATTTATTGAAAAACTTGAATTACTTTCTAATTACTTCGTCTCTCTTAAAGATAAAGAAAATTTAAAAAGTTTTGGTGATTGACTTTTGGAGCATAAGGCTAAAAAAATTTTGAAATTTTTTATTACACCAAATTTAAGATATGAAGATAAGTTAAAAAGTATTATACGACTAGCGATATTGAAGGTTTTAATAACTCGATAAAGGAAAGAATACCAAAAACAATTTGACAGAAATTTTTAGGTTTTTTGAAGAAATTGCTGATGGTCAAATAAATGCTTGTAAATAAGCAATGTTTGAAACAGGAGACTTTTAAGTTTCGTGTTTATTTAGAAATTGTTCGGTAAAAACGAGTGTTTGGCATCTTTTATGGACTACTCAAAAAGAAAACAAGTGTAATGCTTCGCGTGAGTTTCCGATCCGTCACGATTGAGTGGTTTTTGATCGATCTTCGATTATTGATTTGCTTGACTGATATACGATCCAAAGAGGGGTCCCTATGGCACTTCTCGATGCCTTTTTTGTATACTTTTCAATATACGGAAAAACTAGACTACTCTGTGCTTGAGTTGGTCAGCTTATGACCAAGTCTTTCGCCTAGTCCCTAGGACCTCAAAGAACGAAGCAATAGGATTTTTTTATGATAGGATACTTTTCAATATCTTATTCCGGAAAGTAAATTAAGATATAATTTTCATTCTAAGATTTTATTTAAGTTTTTTAGTTATTTTATTATTCAAAAAAACAATTAATATATAAACGAAAATTACAAAGTTATAAGAATTTTTCTCATTAACTTTTCTAAAAATAACTTCAAGGTAAAATTTATTAAAATTTTATTTTTTCCTTTTTTAATCTTGAAATTACATCTTTACACAAGTTTAAAAAATTCATGAAAAAATGGCCGGAAAAAAAAAAACATTAATGAAAAAAATGTTTCAGCAAACAAAAATATTCATTTTTAATAATTAAAAAAAACTATTTAATCAACAAAAGTTTATATTATCTTTTAAGATTTAATTTTAAATAAATGTATTTAATTTTTTTTTTTTGATTTTTTATATTTAAAGGCAGATGCAGACCGAATGGTAAGTTCTAGAGCTTAGCTTATTGTCTTGCGTGAAAGCTTATAAAATTTACTACAATTTTAAAGCAAGTCGGCTATGAAGTCGGCTTGAAGTTTATGATCAAAACTTTATATCAAATTGCTCATTTTATATTTAATAATAAATTTCCTGAAGAATTAGGTAGAATTTTATAAAATTCTTGATGAAACATTGATTAACTTAGTTTGTTAAATTAAAATTTCAAAAAAAAAAAATTTTAAATTAAAAGTATGTTCAAAATTAACTAAAATGATCGATTATTTTTAATTTTTTAGTAAAGTTAATAAAGCAATTAAATAAATTTTTTTCTTTATACATTTACTTTTTTTTCGATAAATTTCAATATTGTATTTTTCAAATTTTTTAATATATGATGGTAATGTATGACCATCGATTTGATTGAACTGCTCTGTTTAGACCCTATATTTTTTGGCGTTTTCTTTAGAAAATCAATCAACATAAAATATTATTTGGTTTTTTAATTTTATTATCTTTGCGAAGTTAAGTTTTTTGTCTTTCGGATTTTGTACTCTTTTTAATTCTAAAAATCGTTTATTAATCCACTTATTTTTTGATCAACTTAAAATAATTTTTTGAGACTGTAGCATAATATGTTAAATCATTACCAATAAAAAAAAATCATTTCTTTAATTTAACAAATTATTATGCTTACTTTTTAATTGAGCATTTAATCATTTGATCATAAATGATCACAAATTTTACATTTATTCTTGATCGGGATAATATTTAACTAAAAGTAAATTTTTTGTTTTTTAAAGTAATTTATAGCGAAAATAAAGCTTTTTATTTTATATTAAATCTTTTTATTCGAAATTAAAGTAAAAGTATTGTAATATAAAGTAAATTAATTAATAATATAGTAAAAATGCTTTTTTGTAAAGTAAAAAAAATAAACTAAAGTGATGCCATAGTTTATTGGAGAAAAAAGATTAATTCTTTGATAAAGCACCATTGTTTGATTTTGCTGGCCTACCTTTTTTTAACATACACAAACTCTCTAGCATTATCTCTTATATCTCACAAATAATTCAGTTGTATTTGACTGGACAGCCTTGATTTTCACATTGTTGTTTGGCTCAGTGTCTAGTGGTTTCAAAGCACAATTGACAATAACATTCTCGATTACTCTGATAAACTACTGATTTTGGAAGTTGAACTCGAATGTATTCATTGAGCTCAAGTTCGGTTAAGCCATCATCTAGCATCACCCAAATAAGCTTATCTTCTTTTTCAATTTGCTTTTTTTTATAAACAACAATGAAATGATTTTAGGAAAGAAGAAAACTCCTGTTCAAATATTAAAATTTATTGTAGTAAAAAATTAAACGATTTATTTTTGCATGCATTCTTTTTTAGAGAAAAAAAGTTTAATTTTAAAGTAAAAGACTTTTACTTTTTTTAGCAAATATTATTTTAGAAAAAAAATTGTATTAAAAAAAAAGACTTTATTTTGATTAGTCAGCCTTCTTGATCAGCGCATCAAGTTCTATAAGAACATGTCAAAAAATAAATAGATTTAAGTGCTGAGTTGATTTTTTTTCTAATTGCCCCGTATCCTTTAAAATTTAGTTTTAAAACCACAAATTAAATTTTTAATCACACATTAAGTTTTTTTCCACTAATCTAGTTATATTACCAATAAATTTTATTTAAACAATATTTTGATTACAATAACCATAAACTTTATAAAAATTATAAAAATAAAAAACTGTGGCTTATATTTATTCAAGCAAAAAAATAATTTTTTTTCAATTGTGTGTCACAAATTTTACATTTTTTGATATTTCCGAATCTATCATCATTAAAATCAATTTTTAATCCTCTAAAATAATAAAATGTTTATCTTATCGTCTTTCAAAAATGAGTCAGTTATTTTGATTCAGTATGAGATTTTTTCAATAGTAAAAATAAATTTGAATTTTCAAAAAAGCAGATGATACATTAGCTTAAAAAATTGAGAACTGCATAAATAAAATGTGCACAAGATAAACTTTTCAGAGGAAAATCATATGAACGGAAGAGCAAAAATTTTCGATGATTTAATTTTTAATATTAAAAATTTGTAGCATGTTTTTATTATTCTACCAAACAAAAAATTCTGTTTATTTTTTCAAGAGATTTTGTAGTTGTTTAAATTTTTAATAAATATCAACTTAATGAAATAATTAATTAACTAGGCTTTAAAAGAGATATCTATCATCATTCTTGTATCAGTATTTCACCATTTTGATCTTTTGATAAGAATAGTAGGCTTAATCTCAATATAAATAAATCATGATTGTTTATGCAGAGATTTCGGTATCTAAGTTGACATCTATTTTTAAAATATATCTAAAATTTTCTAATCAGAGCAAATATTTTACTATTTCGTTGAAAAATAAATTAGCTTTTCAAAAATTTAAAATGGTATCTCAAATATTTTATTTTAATTAGGTAAATGCAAAATATTTTACAAGAAATTTTTAGTAAATAAAATCAACAATTTCGGCAACTAAGGCAACAATGTGCGAATAACTTAAATTATTGTAGAATTCTTTCTTAATCCTTAAAAATGCTTAGAATTTAAAAAAAAATATCAAAAAATAGTTATAAATGGATTAAGGTTATAATCTGAACTCTTGTCTCATTTATCCATATTAAAAATATTTGCCTAAATGATTTTGCTAGCAAAGTTTAGAAAAAATGCAATATAATCATATTTTATTTAGTTGAGAGCGTTTAGTTAGAAAAATAAACATCTTTTCCTTAAGAATATGGAATATTTATTTGAATTAAACTTAATTAAATTTTAGGAATAAATTAATTTAAAAAAAATACAACGAACTACTTAATTAAAGTTTATGATTCATCAACTTATGTTTTGTTTTGAAAATTTTAAAAATTGTGGTCTTTCTGTATATTATTTGCTATCAACTTTTTTAACCCCACAACATTCTAAATTTTAGAAAATTTTCACGACAAATTTTAGCTGTTTGATTTTTAATTTAAAACTTTATATCGATTCATGATCGATAAATTTTAATCAAAATTAAAATCAAGAAATTATTAAATTAAATCTGAAATTGCTTACATTCTATTAATTCCAATTTATTGAGAGTATTTTTAAATGTATTTTTAACTCTCTTATTTCTATTTTGTTTTTTTTCTCTCTTAATTGCACAATTCTTTTGATATTCTCTTTTTTAATGAAGATAAAATTTTAAAAAATAAATGAAAATAAAAATTACTTAAAAGTCTAATTTATTTACAATGAAAATTAAATAAGATGAATCAATTTCGGACTTAAAAATAATTTATTTTTTCTTCAATATTAAAATATCCAAAAAACTCTCTTTTTGTGATGCTGAAGTTGGGAGGAAAAACTGTTGCAAAATATATTTTATTAAATTAAACACTAGTTTTATTTCATTTAATAGCAATTATTTTAATAATAATAGAATTAAAATTGATAGAAGAGTACTAAGTTTTTTTGACTTTTTTTCTGAATTAATAAAGCTTTATTTGATTTTTTTACTAGTCAATATTATCAATTTATTTATTAATTTTTAAAATATTTTTTTTGCTTTCATTTTTGATTGCTCTAAACCTCACAGCCGTCTCTTTAACTTATAACTTTAATTATGTACTTGTTTGACTTAATTAAGAAATAAAAATATCTTTTTTCCTCGAAGAATCATTATGTCCGATATTTTCTGAAATTGATTTGTGTTGATTCAAACATGTATTAATTGTTCTCTTTTTTTATAAGTAAACCAAAAATAAATTTTATAAGTAAATGCAAAAAACAATAGACAAAAAAAGTTAAAAAATTTAAAAATATTAAATTAGCAGTGCAATCAGCATTGAGACGATCTAATGGGATGGAGTTTTTTCACAAGTCATGTAAAAAAGAGCAATTTTTTACTCAAATATTTTAGAAATTCTATTCGAATAAACCCCTTTACGACTTTGCAAAGGTAAAAGAAAAAATTAATTAAAAAGCTGAATTTTTAAGCGTTTATATCATTGTGAATTTTAATCTGGATCGACTAAAACATGTTCTGTAAATTGTAGTAACTGATACATCCTTTGTACTACTAATCAGAGTTGTTTAAAAGTCATAAGTCTCAAGTCAAGTCCAAGTCAAAACTTTTTT
>QEOQ01000122.1:755790-856326 GCA_010279815.1 Brachionus plicatilis | reverse complement strand
TTTTTTTCCAAAAAAAAAAAAGATGTCCGGAATTGGACTTTTTTTTGGGACTTTTAAACAACTCTGCTACTAAAATACTGATTCTGCAAAACTCAGAAAATTGAAAATTTGGGATATTTTTATTAAATTAAAAATCCAACTCAGCTTTAAGTGGTGGTCCAGAGGATGTATCAATTGCTACAATTTACAGAACATGTTTAGGTCCTTTAGAACTTAAGCTTTGGCACTTTAATATTTTGTTTTTTGATTTTTGTACCAAAATTCCAGTGTTTTACCTATTAGACTTAATGTTTTAACCTTCTATATTATTTACAAAATCATAAGAAAGCTAAAAATACTCAAAATAAAAAATAAATTTAACCTATGTAAAACCGTTTTTATGGCTCTTATCAGACCTCATCTCGATTACCTGTTCATCGCACTGTCCACATCTACCCAAAGAGTCTTAAAAGATTTTCAAAAAATACAAAACAAAATTTTAAAAACAATAAAATACTTCCCGTTAAGAACCAGAATTTCCACGATTCACCAAAAGTTAAGCCTCCAAACGATTTCAGTAAGAACCGATCTCCTTTTCGAAAAATTTGTAGCAAACCATACCCAAATTAACGATGACCTTAAAGATTCACAAAACACAACAAGTCCATCTCACAAATACTGGACACCCTTTGACAAGTTCAGACATGTTACCTGGAACCTGGATCGTCAAAACAACATCGAACTCAACTCCTAAAAAAAAAAAAAAATCTTATTCTAATTTTAAATTCATTCAAAATTTGTGTCTCTCAAGTGATCCAAAAAAAAAAAAAAAAAAATCTGTTTGTCTTGTATCATTTTCAAAATTTTGTTCACTTTTTTCTTTATTATCAAAACTACTTAACACGGGGCTGAAAGAGGTTTTGTGAAATTCATTACAAAATAATAAAAAGAACAGAAAAAAATGTAAAAAAATTGAATGAAATTTTTTCTAAAGATTTAAACTTAATTCTGTAAATGCAACATTGTGCAACATTCAAAGTTGCATCACATATCAAGGTCTGCTGAATTTGCAGAGTTCAGCAGAAATTAAATTTCAATATAATCGAACGTGGTGCATTTTGCAGAGATTTTGCACATCATTAGCAGACTTAAACAGTTGATGTAACTTTGAATGTTGCACCATTCTGCATTCACAGAATTAATTTTAAACTTTAGAAAAAAAGTTATCTAATTTTTTTACACTTTGTTCTGTTCTTTTGTACTGAACTTCACAAAACCGCTGAAAGGGAGGTTAATTACCATTCCAAACTGCCCAGGATCCTCCCCTAACTATTATTCTAATAAACAAAAAATTATTTACAAAGAAAAAAAAAAATTTTACTAATAAACCTGTTTGAGAAAAGATAATATTTAGAATAGAAACTTTGGTCCATAACTTTTAGAGTTATTCGACCATGGACAATTTTGGAAAAAAAAAAAAGAAGAAAATCAATTAAATAATTTTACATTAAATTTTATTCAAAAAAAAATAAAATAATTTTTAAAAATAATTCAAACTCATAACTTTAATAAAAATTGTTAAAAAAAAAAAAAAATTCTGAAATTAATAAATAAGTATTGAATCCAGTGATTGGGTGTATGAGGGCGCAGATGGGACGTGGCGGATCATTTCCTCTTCTTTTTTTCATATAATACAAGCCATTCTTTGTACACAAGACAAAACTGCCTTGATCTATTTACACTTGGCAGCGTTCACGACAACGACAACCTCTTGGTCAAGTCCACATTAACCTGCGGCCTATTTCGATACTTGAACGAGCTGTGCGAACTCACCAATGGATCACTGTGAGAATTGGTCGAAAACAAATCGCTTGTTTTAAGTATTGACTCGAGTGTTCTAAGAGTGTCCACATCATCGTGCTGTTCGGAATAAAAACTGCCCAATTGATTTAGATTAAACTGACTGCCAAGCTCGAACGAAGTGGACGTGGTGAGCTCGTTGAGCGCATTGTCCTCGTCCCACCACAAATTCGCCTGCTTGGCCTCCAGCTTCTTCTCCTCCAGGTCGTCTTCGTAGATGTCCGACGCGCTGTCACTCGACTGCTTCAAATAGCTCTCTATGTACTCGTGGTCCAAATTAGTGTCCTCGGCGTCGAACGACTCGCTGCCGAACTCGGTGCCGGTCTCGGAGGTGGCCGGCGGCTTGGGGTCGCCGGTGTGCGACTCGAAGAACTGCATCACTATTTGACTATGGGTGATTTGAGTGGGCAGCTTGAGGATGCGCTGCACGTACTTGTTGAGCTCGATTTCGCGCAGCTCCGCTTGCTTCAGGCTGCTTATCCAGAACCTCTTTTTGCTGGACGGCAGCGCCGGCATCACCGACTTGCACTTGGACAGCTCGCTAAATTGGTGACACAAATTGGAGTGAAACATGGCAAAGTCGTCATAGGTGCGTTTGACAAACGACCTGGTGTCGTTCGACCAGTAGATCTCGACTATGTACTCGAAGTCGGTGCGGTCGGCGCACAGCTTCAGCTGGGCGAAGCCGTTCACGAACGCGTTCAGAATGAACACGAACCGCTTGGCCGCCAACACTGCTTGACCACCGCAGGCCACACTCGAGCTGCTTGCGCTGCTGCTGCTTGAACTCATCGAGTATACTTGAGACTTCATTTCTGTCTATTTCATTCTGTGCCGATCTAGAAAAGAGTGCAAAAATGTTTGAGATTTTTTTGGTTTTTGATCTGAAGACATTAGAGACAAGAAGAGACCACTAGCTCTTATCCCACACAATTAATTGTGTTTGATAGAGTTTGGCCTTTGGATGTGGCTTGGTTTGGCAAGCGTCACAGATTGTTATATTTACTTAGACAGTGTTTATCATAAAGATCTTATCGAAGATAACTTTTTTTTATTTTGTCTGCCTTTTTTTCTTAAATAAACTAAATTGAGCTTTTGATTAAGAAAAAAAATATTTTTTTTTTTTTAAATATTTAACCATCTTTTTGTGATAATAAGAAAATTTTTCAGTTTGCTTTTTTTGAATGAAATTATTTCTATAAAATTATGTTTTTTAAAAAATTAAATTTTTAAAATGTTTAGACCAAAAGTATTTGTTGAATAAATAGATGGAAATTTTTTTAAATAATTTTTATTGAATAATAAATAGCGTACTCAGATCGAATTAGAAAAGAAAGAGAATAAATAGATACATCGTGTCGGAATGAGCTATCTGTATGTTTTTTTGTTCCGGATATACTAAAAAAATATTCGGGAAGATTACTTTGGAAATAAATAATATCAACTTTACTTTAGATTCTATGAGCTTTGTTTTTTTAACTCAAAAAGAGCAAACAGAATAATCTACTTAAGTCTATTCTAATTTTTTAGGGGTAGCCTATAAATTTTTTAATCAATTTGAATCCAAAAAAATTAAATTAAATTTAAAATAAAATTGAAAATAAATACAATTTTTTTCCTAATTTTCAACGCCTGAATTGAAGTAAAATTTACAAAATTTTTTAATTGTTAAATTTTAACTTTTCAAAAAATTTTGTTTATTCTCTCTAATTGTAAAATTATTTTTTGTTATGTTTTCTATTCATCTCTTGCAGGTTAAATAAAATAAAAAAAAAATAGTTTTTTTTTTTTAAAGTTTTATCCATAAAATAAGCCAGGTCGATTTTTATAAAATTTTATAAAAAAAAAGAAGAAGAATTGGGGTCTAAGTTTATCTTATTAGATTTTTTTCTTAGATAAAAAATATATGACTCTTGAATCAGATAAAATTAAAATAAAAAAATGATAATCATACTGATAGAAAGTAGGAATAAAAATTATGAATAAACGCTCGTTTCACTATCGATTTCAGAAATAGATATCAAAATTTCATATGAACAAAAATTTTGGTCAATTAATAAAACAAAAGTTTGAGTTAATTAATTTTGATGAATGATAATTTAAAATAGCCGATTGAATTAATAATTATTCTAAATTAAATCGGAATCGAATATAAATTAGAACTTAAATGAACTTAGCTGTCGAATTATTAGCATTTTGTTGGTTTTATCTCGAGAGAACTTAGCTAGAGAGAAATAAATGCATCAAAGAGTTAAAGGAAATAAACACATCGAAGAGATAAATAAATTTAAACTTGACTTCAGGATGTTTACCAACTTAATACTTTTGTTATTTAAATTTTGCTATTCTAGACAAAAAATATTCAAAAAATTTAAGTTTTAACAAATTTAAAAGTTAAATGAAGTTTTAAAATACATATTTTTTATTTTAATTAAAACTTCTTATTTATCTTAGAAAGATTCTAAGTGAAAGTTGAAAAAGTGTTTAAAAGTTAAATGGTGTTTTAAAATACATATTTTTTATTTTAATTAAAACTTCTTATTTATCTTAGAAAGATTCTAAGTGAAAGTTGAAAAAGTGTTTAAAAGTCAAATGGTGTTTTTAATTTGCAGTGACTTTTTATTAAAAACCTTTAATATGAGACATTTTTAAGTTTATCAACTAAATGCCACGTCTACAAACAAAATCAACTTGTTATTTTGACCGCTGGTATTTTTTATTCGAATTTAATAAATTAAATTAGAGAAAAAGAAAAAAATTTTGGAGTAAAAAAAATCTTTTGTTTTTTAGTTCGAAAAACTTTAATTAGAAAAGAATAAAATTTTCACTCAAACAAACAAAACTTTTTTATAGTCGCGGTATTTCTCTTTATTTTTGTATAAAATAAAGTTTAAATTAAAATTCAAATGTGTTTAGATAAATTTTTTTTCTAATGTTACATAATTTAAAAAAAATATACTTTTGTCACAAAACACTACAATGTGAAAAACTAAAATGATTAGCAACACTACATTTACAAAAAGTTAATAAAGTATGCAAAGAAGTCTTACAACCACTTGCAACTCAACTCTACAATTTCACTTAAATAATTTAACTTTTATCTTATATTGTTGATATCAAGTACTTAATTATGTGACCTAATTTAACGGGACATCGAAAAAATAGAAAAAATAAAAAAATTTTAAAATATGTGTTATTATTTTTTATTTCAACTAAAAAAACACGCCACTTGGGCGATGAAAAAAAAAACATTAAACAAGTATCTAATTTATTCAAAACAAAATTATCCAAGTATCAATGGGAAACAATGCTGATTTATTTCGACAAGTCTTTGCTAAACAAGATACTTGATTCAGTTAGATAAAAAAATCAATATCGACGAGTATAATATTAAAATAGAGACTAATCTCTAACTTGAAGAGCTCATTTTCTAGACAAAATATAAATATCGAAAAATTAATGAATAAAACTTTCATTTAAAATAATATCAATCAATTCAATATTTTGAAGAAAGAAAAGCGCTGACCTAAGTTTTTTATAAATTGTAAATTTATCAAATTTTCAACTATTGTTCATTTTGCTCAAAAACTCGAGTTATCCTACCACATTGTTAATTAAAAATTATTCTTTGTCTAGTTCGAACAGATTTACAACAAAATGTAAATTGCTTTACAAGATAAAAATGCAAAACTTCACAAAATTATTCTTAAAAAATTGTTTTTCTAAAATAGAATTTAAATTTTTTTAGTTCAAACTTGAGCTGAATTAAACTTTTTTTTTTTTGCTAATGAATTTATTTCAAAAGCTTTGGTTGCACAATAATTTTTGAATAAAATTTTTATTAGCAATATTTATACAATTTTTATTCTTTAAATTACCTTTATGAAGCAATTAACGAATGCAAACAAAAAAAAAAAAGTGCCAAAATACTTGAGCTTGAGCTTAAAAGGGCTGATTTATTCAGGCCTGTTGGCTTTTTTATTACGCATGGCAAATGACGGGAATAAATCAGATTCCGCAAGGCTTTTTTGCAGCTAGTAGCATCTATTTACGGATCTGTCTATCAGCATTGAGCATAAATAGAAAGCTATTTTTCTAGATTATGTTTCTTTCTTTTCTCATTAATCATTTGTCTAATTTATAAAACATTTTAACGAGAAGAATTCTGCAGCGTTTTAGCCGACTCATGAAAAGCAAGCAAAACAATTCTGTAAATGTCTTACAATGTGTTATTAATCTGAAGCTATTCAGTTCCAAACATGGATTTGTTTATGTCAGGCCTAATGCAGCTCAGCGCTGCCTCGGGATTTTATCTGATTCGAATTTTTTGTTCAATCGGACACCTAAATTTAGATAGCTTATCTTTAAAATAAAATTTTTTCCAACTTTAAAGCTCGGTTAACTTTTGCTATTTAAATTTAGGTGAATGCCTATCAAGTTTTTAATTTATTAGACTAAATTATGCGCCTTAAAATTTTATCAAAATTCCATGTAAAATTTGATCTCTTGTTAGATACTTTTGGATTAATTATGCCACTGATAGAAGACACTTTAACTTGAATCAAATTTAAACATTAAAAAATTTAAATGATGATAAACTGACATGACTGTTGCGGAGAATTATAGAAAAAATTTAAATTTTTTTTTGTTTTAGAAATCAATCTTAATTGGCACTGAACATAAGTTTATGAATCTAAAAAATTTTTGGTATTAAATTACAATTTAAAAAATTAAAATACAAAATAGCAGTCTATGAGTATCGAAATACAAATTAAAAAATTTTTGCTCATTTTTGTTCAAAGCATTAAATATTTTTGAAATTTAAAAAATAAAAAAATATTATCATAATTTTGGAATTTAATTTTTTAGAATAAAAAAATTAATTAAATTACATGAACTGTCATTTATTAAAAGGTAATAAATAATTAATTAAAAAATTATTTTACTGTTATTTTGATCGTGATTTAATTATTTCGACTTGATCCAGATAACTTTTAGCTGGTAAAACAAAGAGTTGATCCAATTTAAGCAAGACTTGTTCTTATCAACAAAAAACAAATACTCAAAAGGATGCTAACAACAATATTGGTTTAATATTGCCAGTGAGAAACCTGGCAAGTTCATAACAAAAGAGTATCGGAACAAAGACACCTTTGAAAAACAAATTTTGTTTAGCATCTATTTCATAGTGAACTTAGTGTGCCAAGTGTGGCTAAAAACAGACTCGTGTAAATTGGCCTAAATTGGCTAATTTTGCCAACTATTTAAATTTTGACAGAGAAAAAATATTAAAATAGCTAATAACGATTAAGCAAAATGGGTCTACGAAAGCTTTTTTGATGCGTGTGTTCCTTGGCAAAGCTCAAGTGACGCAATCAACTAAAATGGATCAAAGCTTGGCTTTTGGAAACATGCTGAACTAATGGATTTTAAATGAGAAAATAAGCATATTGAGCAGCTTAGAAATAGATAGACAATAGCTCACGTAGAAGCCAATGATTTAAATAAATAAAATTATTTGCTCAATGCAAATAGATTTTTATTTAGTTAAAATATCTTAAGTAAGGCTTTTTGCTTAGTTTATGGTATGTTTAAATTAATTTAAATTGTAAACAATATGTAGGTTGATTTAATCCCTCTCCTAAATAAGATAAGATAAAATTAATCAAATGGAATGAATATCGATAATGCTTCTCGTATCTATTCGTTCTGTTTTCTTTTAGAAATGAATTAATATTGGCCTCTGGCGATGGCCAAACAACTCCAGCCAGACTTTAAGTCATTAACGCCTAGAATTAAACTCAAATTGCAAATGAAGCTCCACAATGCACTTAATTGAAAACTAGCTTGGTCTCGGCCACCACTGCTTCTGGCTCATATTCCAAGCTGCTCAGTTAAACAAAGTTATTTGTGGCTCTGGAAAATTCTCACGCTCTTCCATTGCATAATTGCAGTTACATAACAAATCTAGTATCTATTTCATTTGATTGAGTGATCTGCTCGCACAAAAAATTAAATTTTTTAAAAAGTTAAATTTCTGAAAACAAGATAAACTTTAGAGTTTACAAATTTCACGTAAAAGGATATTTTTGTTTCTATTATTTTTATTTTTTTTTTTCTATATTTTTGTTCCTAATTATTTTTTTTTTTTTCCTAAGATTCAAATAAAACTTTATTGCATAACACAACTTAATCTTAGTATTTGATTTTTTTCGTTGAATTCTTTTTTTCCACTTAGAAAACAAATTTGCCTACGAAAATAATTGTGTTTATTATATTTCGACTAAAATTAAAGAAAACTAAAATATTTCCTAATTGAAAACTAGCTTGCCAAAGGCCTGAGCTTGGATTATGAGCGGCCAGATACTTTCAAAGTGTAAAGACCAGCACACTTTAAAATTGGATTCCATTTGACACTTAGTTGGCGCTCAAAAAATCAAAAAATGCTCGCCTTTCAGCTCTACTCACTTGAATATTTATTTAGTTTATCATTTTGAATATTTATGATAAGTTGAGCCTTGATTGGAAAAAGTAATTAAAATTTTTTGTTGAAATTTTAAAAATTTTGTCAAAACTTATTCGGAAAAACAATTGATCATAACTTAGATATGTTTCGTTCTAATGAACTTGAGAGCTAAAATTATCTAATCAAAAATAAGTCCATTTGTAGCCATGGATTTTATTTAGCTAAAAAATAAAAACATCAATGAATTTTATATTCTTTAAAAGTGATTGTCCTCATTTTGGTTTATTAATGTAGCTTTATCAAAATATGCCCATTGGGCTAAATTTAAATTCTTGGTTTGAGCTCAATCGAAATCCAAATCTAATTTTAGCATTGTGAAAATTGCACTCTATTTGACTTGAATTTACCTTGTTAAAAACTAGCAATTAAATTTTTAATTTCTTTATGACACTTGTAAATACCTTAGAACCATAGCCTGTTGATTTTTAGAGCCATCGCATTACCTTTGTTAATGATTATGCAATTACTCAAGTATTTGTTGAAAAATTTCCCGCTATCTTAGTATTTTTTAACCAGAATTCTGATTAGTTCTAGAAATGGAATCAATTTGGCAAAGATTTTGTTGAAAAATTTTTGAAAGAAGTAAATGAAGAAAAATTCTGAAAATTTATTTAAAATTCCAAATTACCATTTGAATCGACTGGTAAAGCCAGCTCGATTCTTACTGTTAAAACTAGAATATAAATTACTAGAAAAATTAAGCTTAATCTCAGATAGCAAATCGATTATAAATAAAATTCTCCAATTTCAATAAAGTACATGCTGCGAAAAATTGGTTCTTTAATGTTATACATCTAACTTGTAGCATTTAAAACATTATTATGGAAAATTTTTAAATGAATCAGTATTTTCATTGATTATTTTTAAAATAAACTTTTTCAAAATCTCCAACTATCTTAAGCTTGAATGAGATTGAACTTGAAAAATCCTAGTCAAATTTTTCTTATGTATATGTGCTTTTTGCTCAAACTTATTAAAATACTCAATTCTTAGTGATTTGTTTAAGTAGAATTTTTATGAAGTATTAGCCAAGTTTTAAACTTGAGCAAAAAATTGTTTAATAAATACTAAGCTTTTATTTGGTTTACTATTGATTCTTCAAATTAATTTTAAAGTTAGGATAGAAAATATTGTGAGAGGTATTTATATTTTAAAATATAAGACTTCAACTATTCAAATAGAGCTTTGAAATTTTAAATATTACATTTGAATTACTATCAATTCTAATTAAAGTAATCTAACATTTATTGCATAAATTATTTGCTCAAATAATTTATTTAGAGCAAAATTTTTTAAATGATGTAAAATTTGTTTCAATACAACCTATCTTTTTTTCTAACAATTTAAATAAAACCTTAATTATATAACAATTTTAAAAGAAAATTATCTTTTCTTGACAGCTCAGATCTTGGAAATTTAAAAAAAAATATTTTTTTCCCAAATATGCTAGTATCAATCATTTTAATGCACCAAATTGAGGTTAGAATTTTTAACCTTCAAAAATCTATCGATTAAAATCCAACTCTAAATAACAAAATTACAAATCTTTTCCAAAACCGAGCAATAAATATTTCTGATAATATTTAACGCAAAAAAAAAATATTTTCATTCAGCTTAAATGCTACAGGTATTATTAAACTGGATTTATTGTGTTTGGGAGGTTTTTGAAAAAGTTTGCTTAGACATATTCAACTTAAGAGTACAATTTAATATTTTTGAAATTTAATATTCTAAAAGATGGTTTTATTTTGAAAAAAAAAATAAATATTTTTAAAAAATAAATTTATTTTCTAGATTTAAATCAATTGAATTTTTTCGTAATTAAATTTTTTTTGTTTTAAAAATATTTTTGTATTAAAAACAAAAATTAACAAAATTAAACAATATCAACTTGTTGATGAGTAAATAAGTGAATAACTATTTTTCCTATCAAAATTAAAAAATACTATTTGAACGGCTTGAATATTTTTAATTTAATAAAAAATTTGTAAGTGATATTAAAGATTTTATAGTTCAGTATTTTATGAGAATTTTTTATAAATATTATTTCAATAAAATGATCTAAATTCATTAGATAAACAATAAGTATGATGCTTAAATTTAGATCTGAAAAATTCTAAATATTTGTTGGCCTCAAGAAGCTTATTCTCTAGAATTTCTTTTTTGTTTTATTAACATTATCTGTTCTCTTATCTTTTGTTTAAGTTTTGTTTCCTATATTTCAAAATATAAAAGCAATAGATTTTCTCAATCATTGACAGCATAATAAAACTATTTATTCCTAGCATACATTTTTATTACATAATCCTAAAAAATTCTTACTGCATCTCGGATAAATGATTAAACAAATAGAAAAGTTTAGCAAAATAAATTAATTTTTGGATTTAATTTTGACCTAAACAAAAGATAAATATAAATTCCTAAAAAAATAAATTTTCAAATCATTCATGCTTTTTTATTTCCCATATATTAATATTAAAGATCGCAAACAAAAAAATCCAAATATTTAAATGGTTTTTCAAAAATTTTATCACAGACTCTTTTTCTATAAACTTTTTTGATGAGAAAATTTATTGAAAACTTATTATCAAATTAATCATTTGATATTTTAAACTAATTTGGTGATTAACAAGCCTAATTTACTTATTGGATTAAACATGCTCCAAGTTTTGAACAATATTTTCTTTTGAATTCTCTTTAATTAATTAAAAATTTAATAGTCAATAGGTTTATTGTAAAATTTGTTTATTAATTTTTTTTATTTTAGTTTTCATGGTTTCATTTGAGTCAAATTTAGTATTGGACTATTTTTTTGTTAACAATTCATAAACAAAGTCATCATTATTCTCAAATTCTCGAAAATTAGCCCAAACTTCGACTTTCAGGTTTTAGTCCCTAAGAATTAAAGTTAAATTGAAAGAATTCTTTTTAATAAAAGTATCAAAATTAAAAGATTTTCTTCTGATTTTTAACCACGCTATTGAAACTTGAAGATTAATGCCTGAACGTATTTAAAATATTTTAAGGTAAGCAAGTACAGGTTTATTGTGATCAACAAATATATTTCAGCATTACATTGAATGGTAAAGCATTTCGAGAGTACTTTCTTCAGTCTTTATCCTTTTTTATTTCAAGCTAAGAAAAAAAATCCAGATTATCATTTTAGTTAAATTTAAAGGAAATTTTTTCGAAAAAATCAAATTTAAAAAAGCTTTTATTAAATATAAAACATTATCATTTTTTTATTATTAATTAATATTGTTGGCGGAGCTGTAAGCTAAGGCTGACTCTACTCCCTGGTCATATTGGACCTTTCATACTAGTTATAATTTGTAACTAGTCTTGTTGCTAGAATTAGATTTAAACTAAACTCGGAGTTACTAGGCTGTATTTATAACTAATAAATGATTAGAACTTGGAGACAATTTAGAAAATAGAATGATATTCAAAGGATATATAAGAGAGAATATTTTGATTTGAAAGTGCGAGTTTATATTTTTAGCTCAAGGTTTGAGTTTAATAAAGTTTCTAAAACTAGTCTATTATTTCCAATGTCAAAGTCTAAGTCTAGTCCTAAGTTAACCGCTAACAATATCGTTCCTAGTACTTTCCCGAGCAAATGAACCAAAAGATTGTCATGCTTAAAAAAGGAGGTTCGATTCCAAAATTCACTATTGATTTTAATCAAAAATCGGTTAGACCTCGGTTTCTGGTGCTGAAAATTAAATCTGTAATATTGTAAAAAATTCTTCAAAATATTAGAAATCAGTTGAATTAATTTTTTCGTTAAATTCTTTATTTAAAAGGAATAAATAAAAAGATTGTAATAAAAACTACTTCATATCAAAAAATCAAAAACTCAAATTTTCAGTAAAAATTATGAAACATTAAAAAAAACGTTTCCTAGGATATTTACATCCAAAATTTAAAAATGGCGACAAAAATCTTGTTCTATTGAGTAAAAAGGCTAAAAAAATAAGAGGTTAAAATAAACGTGAAACAAGGCATCGAGATACCATTATTTTTTAAGTAAAATCTGTCAAATATGGATAGATTTTAGGGTAAATTAATTGAAAAGTATTAAAGAAAATAAAAATATTCTAATTTTGTTTTAGGAAAAAGCAATTTTTATAACTTAACTTGAAATGAGTGGCATTTAACAAGATAATAGTTTTGTATTGTTTTCTTTAATTAATATTGGTCAAATAAAGCAAATTCTTTGTAGCAATTCTTGTTTTTGATATTGTTTAATAAAATTTTAACAACAAAAGATTGAATCCATAAAAAATCTCGCTCCTTTAAGATCCGAAAAAGTAATAATAATATAAAAAAGTTTTAATTGAAAAAAAAACTTTACAAATAATTATATAAATTACTTTGAAGAACTTTTGAATTAATTTGTTTTGTTAATAACTCAATTTGACTGCTTAATTCAATAAAAAAAAAATATCTAATTCAAAAATTTTTGGCATAATGAATTTAATTTCTTTAATTATTGTTATGCAAAAAAGTATAAAAGAATTAAATTTTTATTTTAATTTATTTTCGAAATTATACATCTGTTAAATCTAAATAAATTTTTTTTATTGTCTAAAAAATTATTTGACAGGACCCATTTTTTGTTAAAATTTACATTTGTAAAAATAACGAATATTGAATTAATGAAGAATGTTTGAATTGAAGTCATAAAGAATGCAATTAATTTTAAAATCGTATTAAACTTAAAAAATGTTTAAATCTACAGCAAGCCCTAGCTCCTTCGGAGAAAAAAAAAATTAGAATAAAATTAATTAAATTGAAAAAAAGATAAAGAAGCGTAACGTTACTTAGTTAAATCTGTCTAAAAATCAAAGTCAATGACAAAGCAGCAATTGCACACTTTACAGTGCGCAAATGCTCAGACCTGATTCAAATTTTTAAATATTTAGAATTGATGAATTTTTTTCAAGAACTTAGAAATTTAATTACAGCAATTATAATTTTGTTTTTCATTCTGATGAATTTATTTTATTTCTATTTTATTTTATTTTTTTTTTATTTCTATTCTTATGAATAAAATGGAAAATAATGACGTTGATATGTTTATGAGTAAAAAGTTAATGAAGCACTAAAACAGGAGTCAAACACTCAAATTCATTAACATTTTTTTATTTAAAAAAAAAAACAAAATGATACAACAATGTATATGACTAAAAAGCGGATTGCGGACTGGCAAAAAGCGGAAATCCGCTTTTTTTAGGGGACCAGCGGATTTTTGAAGCGGAATGATAAAAAAGCAGATTATTTAATAAAATTTTCAAAAGATTTTTGCAAGTTAATTACGCATGCATTTGTGATTGAGTCTTTTTAAAATTTTTTTTTAAAAATTGTGTGATTATTTAAAAAAAAATTTAAAGAGAAATGAAAAAAAATTTATTTTAAAATTAATTGTGTTCATATTTTAGCTGTTGAACATTGCGATGGTAATGATATTGAAACTTTAACAAAATATTCAAAAGCTAAAATATAAGATTTAATTAAATCAAATAATAATTATAAGTTGAGAAAAGGGTCATGAATTAAATAGTAAACTGCAAGAAAATAAAGTATTAGAATCATTAAAAAATTTAAGTTTATCACATTCTTCAAAATATTTAAATATTTAAATAAGAATATTATCCTTCGAGAACCACAAAAAAAGTTAAAAATCTTAATTGATTCAGAAAAAGCGAGCTCACTCGATAAATCAATACGATAAAAGCAGCTGATTGACTCTAGTTTTCTAGAAATTTTAATATTTTTTTTAAAGTTTAACTTTAATATTCTACAAAATAATAAAATAACTAAAACAATTATTATTTTTATTAAATAAAATATTATATTGCCAGTCCGCAATCCGCTTTTGATTTTCCGCTTTTAAGTCATATCCTGAAATAAGCTTTTATTTGTTAAAATTCTTATGTAACAACTGTAAAAATCTTCATATTCGTCACACATAAATAAAATGTTTATTATTTTTTTAATAATTTATTTTACTTTTACTCCCTCAAATAATCAAAAAATTTAAAAATTAAATTTATTTTAATAGAAAATTGAATAGAAATTTAAATTAAAGCAAATTAAAAGTGCTACATGAAAGAAGAGATTGTAAGGAAGCAATTACACAAAGGAATCAGGTACTTCTTATTAGACCTAATAGGTTAAAAATTTAATGTATAAAGTCTATATAAAAAAGATAAAAAAATAATGAATTAATTTCAATAAATAAGTATTGACCAGCTTGTTCGTTTTTCTTTTTTTAAACTTAGTTTATTTAGCTAATATGTTCATAAAGATTCATATCAGTCAATATTAATAAATTTGAGCTCTCTCTTGAGTTTTTGTAATTTATTTATTTATTTCATTTCAATTTAACAAATCTCTTAAAACATCGATGTTTTGCTGATAATTCGATGCTTCCCTATCATAGAGACTATAAAAGATGTATTTGATTGAGTGACCATTGCCCAAAAGTTTTGAAATATAATTGATATACAGATTTATAATGTTGAAAGGAGCATCATATTTTTTTAATAAATTTTTTAGTTGAAATAAATAAAAAATTAATCAGTATTTTCATCAACACTGCAGTTAAAAGCAAGTCGAAACTGATTCCTCGTTTTTAGTGAAAGGGGTCTAAACATGCGTCACGTACTGCAGATGTATTTTTTTTTAGATTTTTTCGAGATTCGAATTTTCGATCCTCTGCAAAGACACAAACCATTGGGAATACGGATAGAATGAAATTAATATGAATTTGACATGATATATTTTAAAACAATTATAAAATTAATTAGCAAATCAAGGTTCATTTTTTTAATTGAGAGTTTTTTAAAAATCATTAAGTCAAAGTCAAGTCACTAGACTTGTCACTGAAAAAAAATTCATGTTGTTCGGACTTTTTTTTTAAATTTAAAAGGTCAGACTTGAATTTGAAAAATAAATAAAATTTTGAAATAAAAAAAAAATTTGACTATCAATATCTTTATAAAGAAATGATAACAAAAAAATCACTGTTGTCGTGTTCTTTGATTTAGAAAAAGCCTTCGATAAAACTCAACATGAAGGTATACTTTTCAAACTAAAACATCTTGGGCTCAGTGCAACACTCAAAAATTGGATAGAAAAATTTCTCAAAGATAGAACATTTAAAGTACAATACAATGAAGCCACTTCAAGACCCAAAAAAATAGAATGCGGACGTTCACTTCAGCCGGTCTCAGACAAAATTACACGAAAAAATTTCAAAATAGCAAATCAAAGCATTCAATTAGAACCAAACCCGACCTTCCTAGGTGTATTTTAGACCCCAAAATCAACTTCAAAGAGCATCTAAAACAAGTTGAGAAAAAAATTATTTAAAAAATTATAGCAACAATGCTTTTTTTCAAGACAAGAACAACTTGGTTTCGGCAATAATTTCACTTGAAAGAAGTTATTTTTATTGTAGCAAAACTACAGTACTATCTGAATTTCTGCAAACCGACTTTAAAATATTAATCTGCATACTTGAAAACCTTGAAATAATGATTTTTTAGGTATTGTCAAAAAAAAAATTTTGATACCACCCCCCTCAAGATAAAAAAAAAAAAACAAAATTTAGTTACCTTTGAGCTAAAATATCTCATGGTCTAATAAACATAACCTTATTAATATGTATATATTCTGAAAGCGCACTGTCTCATCTAAAAAATGGTGTAGTAATTTAATCTATTATTTTACCAATAGACCGATATTTTGGCAAAAAATGGTAAAAAAATGGTATTTTTTCACTATTTTTGTATCTAGTCCGCTGTTTCCCCCCCCCGACTCCTACTTTTTTATAACGATTCTGAAACTAGAGAAAATTCTGAACAAAATGTTGGGACCACTTTTTTTATTTTCTCTTAATAAAAGTGTACAAAATGAGACATTTTTAAAAAAATTGAAAAAAATAAAGTTTATTGAAAATTTAATCAAAATTTGTATCAAAATCTTTTTCTTTTTGATTTTGTTGGGGGGTATTCGACCATGCTGATCACGAATATGAACATTGTTTTGGTCAAAAATCGGTAGAGTGGGCGTGGCACTCGATTTTTGCGGGTTTTTAAGAGAAATATACAGTTAAGGGAAATTTTAACTTTAGAATTGCGGAAATTCCGCTTTTTAGGTATCTGATTTTGCGGGAATTTTTTTTTACAATGAAAAAAAGTTGCGGAATCCCACCAAAAAATTTCAGCATTCCGCTTTCCGCGTTTTAGGTACAACCACTTGATACAATCTTTTTGTCACAATTAATTACAAAAATACTATTCTAAATTTGTTATAAAAAATTATGGGATCTTGCCTGTTATGTGACCAGTTGGTCACATATTATGTGACCAGTGACTTTATGTCGATTTGGTGACCAGGTATTTTTTCTGACTGGTCACATATTCACTGGTCACCTAATATGTGATCAGGCAAAATTATTTATTTGGTAAAAATGTTTATAAATAATTTTAACGTGGTCACCTAAATAAACATTTGGTCACAAAAATTTTGCAATTGGTCATATAAATTTCTTTTAAGTTAAATAAAATTTAATTGTAAATATACGGTACGGTTGACATTGACAAAAAAAAATCTAAAATTTGGTGGTGAAGGCAAAATTGTGGAGATCGATGAGAGCCATTATGCCAAAGTAAAACACTCAAAAGGTACTTTTCAAAGCTATCCAAATATGGAAACAATTACTATAAAAGGGAGTGATTTTTTGGCAAATTTTTTTGGCACCGATTAAGATCATGAAAAAAATTGTGAATCAGATTTTGAAGAGGTTGGTTTGGCCATTTGCAAGCTTAGTTTAAATCCAACAAAAAAAAAATTTATGATGCAATTTACCTTGCTGTAAAAAAAGTTTTTAGCAAACATAAAAACCCAATAGCTTGCCCGGAGTGCGGGAAATTAATGAAAAAATGAGCCTGGTGTAAAGTAACTTATCGCAAAAATACATAAATAATTTTTTTATTGAATTTTTATAATTTTAAATTAATATATACAGTGGTGATTTGATAACAGTATTTTACGAAAAATTACGTAAATTTTCAGGATTTTGAGATAATTTTGGTAAAATTTGGTAAAATTAAAAACGGCCAATTCAAAATTCAAAATTTTTTGAAAAAATTTCTTTTTTTTCCAAAAATTGAAAATTTAAGACAGTTTTTTTTTTCATAAATTGGTCAAAAAAATAGTTATTTTTAAATTGTTATAAAAAAAGCTTTCTTAAATTTTCAATTTTTGGAAAAAAAGGATATTTTTTCAAAAAATTTTAAATTTTGAATTGGCCGTTTTTAATTTTACCAAATTTTACCAAAATTATCTCAAAATCCTGAAAATTTACGTAATTTTTCGTAAAATACTTATTTTTACTTTTCGGATTTTACGTTAATTTACGGTATTTTACGTAATTTTTCGTAAAATACTGTTATCAAATCACCACTGTAAATTGGTCACGTAAATAAAAAAACTAGTCATATAAATTTAATAACTGGTCACTTGAATAATAAAATTTTTCTAAAAAAAATTCATTATTTTAATAACAATATTGCCTGGTCACATATCCTGACCAGTGAATATGTGACCAGTCAGAAATCGGCATAAAGTCACTCATCACATAATATGTGACCAACTGATCACATAACAGGCAAGACCCAAATTATGTAATTTTTAATATTCAACTTTTCTAAATGTTTATTCTTTCCTTTTAATTTTTTTATTTGATTTACCTTGGAGGCTGAAAAGAGTTAATTAAAAAAAAATTGCTTTATTTTAGAATTTTATTAAAACTTGGTGCCGATTAATAAAAATTCAAGCTCTTGTCGGCTCAGGACAAAAGTGGTTTAAAAGACAACAAAAAAAAATCGGACAAAAAAAATGACCACACATCACCGTATTTATGAACGATGCATATTATAGGCCTACAAATCCGCATATAGTGTGAGCTAGTGAATTTGAATTAATTTTATGAATGACAGTTACACAAATGGACACACACGACTCACAATTAGTCCGACTCGATCACAACTCTCAATCATTTCGTCCATTGCTAGTGCACACACAACATTTAAATTACACCGTTTTGCTTCAGCGATCTCTTTTCTTAGAAATAAATTCAACTCGAAAACAATTTTGCTCCCAAATTGCCTGAATAGCACGCTTATTATGCCACCACTGATCACATACGAACACATTAAAAAAATTCTAATTCATTTTCAATTACTCTTAATTTTTGTTATTTTTATTAAAAAAAAAAAAAAAAATTTTTTATATAATTTTATTGATAGAACAAAAACTGCACCAAATCACAGAGTACTCGTTGTTCTAGCAGAAATTAAATGGTATTTTGATCAATTGAATCAATCAGTCAATTAATCAATCAGTGAGTGAGCAAATGGCAACAATAGACACGAGACGACGAGTGAAACACTATGTGCTGAACGACGCGCGGCAGTGGGTGGACCGGGGCACGGGTCACGTGTCCTGGATCTACAACGACAAGCAGCGGTCGGTGTCACTGGTGGTGAAGTCGGAGGCGGACTCGTCGGTGCTGCTGGAGGCCAAAATCCTGCTCTCCATAGTGTACCAGCGGCAGCAGGACACGCTGATCGTGTGGTCGGACACGAGCCGGCGCGACCTGGCGCTCAGCTTCCAGGAAAAGGCGGGCTGCGACGAGATCTGGGAGAAGATATGCGAGGTGCTGGGCGAGGACTCGTCGCTGGACACGACGTCGTCGCGGGCCGCCGCCGCCTCGGCCGACAACCTGGACGAGTCGGACGAGGACCAGCTCGACAGCGACATAAACACGTCGCCGAACAGCGACCTGCCGCCGTGCGAGCTCAGCAAGCTCAGGGAGATACGCGACTTTTTCACGGTCGAGCTGGCCCGCAAGTCAAAGATCTACAAGGAACGGCTCTCGACCGTCCTCGAAACGGACACCTACATCAAAAAGCTGATCGAGCTGTTCCACATCTGCGAAGATCTCGACAACACCGAGGGCCTCAACTATCTGTTCGACATATTCCGCAGTCTCTTCTACCTGAACAAATCGTCGCTGCTCGACATTCTGCTGTGCGACGAGCTCATCATGCACGTCATCGGCTGTCTGGAATACGATCCGAACAAGAAGGACGCCGGCTTCACCAAGCACCGCGACTACATAGCCACCAAGTCCAACTTCAAGGAAATTATTCCGTTCAGAAATGTCGACTTGGTCGCCAAAATACATCAGACTTACAAGGTACAGTACATTCAGGATGTTATTTTGCCGGCGCCAAGTGTTTTCGAAGAAAACTCGCTCACTAGCTTGTCATCGTTTGTCTTCTTGAATAAAGTGGAGATCAGCAATTTGATACAGGTGAGAGAGAAAATTTTTTTTTCATTTTCACAACTTTTTTTAGCCCTTCTTTGGTCATTTTTATTTCTAATGGTTTTTTAACAAAAATTTTTTTTTTTTTTTAATTTGAAATTTTAGTGGAAAATTTGGTTTTAAAATTGTCTAAAAATTTTAAAATGAAAAAAATTTTTTTTTTAAAAAAGAACTCTTAAATTGAATTAAAATATGAATATTTTATTCTTTAAAGGCAGAAAAAATAAAAAAAATTTTGCTCTTTTTTAAACTGAACTTTTTACTATTAAAAATTAAGATATTTTTTTCTACATTTGAAATTTTTTTTTTTTAATATTACCTAAAAAATACCATAAAAATAATGTCAAAAATGTAATTTCTTAATAGAAAAAAAATACGATTTGTTTTTTTTTGATTATTTAAGCTAGCTTAGAATTCTACAAAATCTGATTCTCAGAAATTGATTGTTTTATTTCATTCAGAAGATATTTAGATTTAAAATTTAAAAAATAGCATTGAAATAAATTATTTTATAAAGGCGACAAAAAAATAAAAAATTTTGATCTTTTTTAAACTGAACTCTTCATTATTAAAAATTATGATATTTTTTTTTCTTCGAAAATTTTTTTTTTAATATTACCTTAAAAAATACTCTATGTCATTAAGAAAAATTTAATTTCTTAACAGAAAAAAAAAATACGATTAGTTTTTTTTTGATTATTTAAACCAGCTTAGAATTCTACAAAATCTAATTCTCTAAATTTGATTGTTTTATTTCATTCAGAAGATATTTAGATTTAAAATTTAAAAAATAGCATTGAAATTAATTATTTTCTAAAGCCGGAAAAAAAAATTTTAAATTTTGTTCTTTTTTAACTGTACCTCTCATTCTTTAAAAAAGACTTAATGACTCTTGACTCTTTGAACCGAAAACAATTCCTAGAATTATTCTAGCACATGCTTTTTCTATTGAGTTTTAGGAAATAATATTAAATTAATTAATTTAAATAATTCTCGAATAATACATTAAATTGACCGACTGAAATTGAATTCTTGACTTAATAAAAATTTAAATATTTTTTCTTTTAATTAATTTTTGAGCCAGATTTTTAACATCTTCTCAATAATACAATTTAATTCTGGGCTAATTTATTATTAGTCAAAGTGTGGTGTTGTGAATTTCAAATACAAATTGAACAAAAATTCGTCATTTTTTGATAAATTAAAATAAAAAGTCAGCATTTCTTTATTTTTTAAAATTAATAAAATTAATAGTCAACATTTATTTATTTTCTTTTTTTTAGTTAATCAAATGAATAATCAATTTAAATCTTATTGATGTTTTTATTTTTAGTCTCTTTTTACATATGAAAATTCTTTTACGGTGTAAAAGATGCAACAAAGTATATTGCACTAAGTTGCAGGATTTTTTTAAATATCAATCAAAAACTTTAATTTTAATTTATCAAAAAAGAAGAATTTTTGTTCAATTTGTATTTGAATTTCACAATACCTCAAAGTGTTGAGAAATTAAATTTCCGACATTCTTTTGTTCACTGGGCATTTAATAGTTTTTAAGCAGAAAAAAAAAATTATGTTTTACAAAAAAAATATGAATTTTAAATAATGAAAAGTAAAACAAAAATAAACATTTTAAATTTTTCTATCGTCTTTAAAAAATAAGTGAGTTCGAAGCTATTTTAAAAATCTCAACATTTTCTGAGTGAAGTAGATGTTGTAGAATCCTAAACTAGTTTAAATGATCAAAAAAAAAACTAATCGTATTTTTTTTCTATTAAGAAATTAAATTTTTCTTAATGCCATCGGTCAAAGAGTATTTTTTAAGTAATACTAAAAAACATTTTTTCAATAAAACCCAAAAAATATCTTAATTTTTAATAATGAAAAGTTCAGTTTAAAAAAGAGCAAAATTTTTTATTTTCTTGCCGGCTTTAGAAAATAAAATATGATTTCAAAGCTGTTTTATAAATTAAAAACTCAATATCTTCTGAACATAAGAATGCAATCTATAACTGAGTATTTTATAAAATTCCCCGAAAATATTCATATTTTTATTCAATTAAGAATACCTTTTAAGATACTTTTTCTAAAAGGACATTTTATAATTTTTAGAAAATTTTTGCACTTCAAGCACCAAGCATTTATCGTGATTTTAAAAACAAATATTTGAAAAAATCAAGTAATTTTAAAGGTTTTAAATTTTTTTAAAGAAAAAGATTAAATCTAAATAATTCAGAAAAGATAAATTTATTTGAAGATTTGAAATTTAAAAAAATCTTTACAAAAAAATTGTTTTTTTTCAAAGTTATGAATAATAAAAATAATTTTACATCAATTATTTTGTTTTTATAAATTAGTAAATAAATTTAAAAAAATTTTTTATATTTAGAATTTTTAGTGCTAAAGGACATTTTATAATTTTTAAGCAATTTTAAAAAATATTTTTCAATAGAATTTCAAATTTTCTTAATTTGTTATATTTTCTTTTTAAATTGAATAGAAAATGATCAAAAAGGTAAAAAATGTTGTATTAGTAAAAAATCATGCCATGTGTGTGTTGTTAATTTATTTTATTAAAAATTTTGACTAAAGGAAGATGATAGATTTTTGAATGAACTTTTTGAAGAAATAAAAAAACCTAGCATAGAATCTAACAAACGCAGGGACATACTTCTATTTTTGAGAGAATATTCAAGTTTTCTGCACGGACTTCAACAGACCAGGGAACCGTTTTTTAGAGTGAGTTTTGTGCGAAAAATTTTTTGCCACTAGTAACGAGCTATTTTTAGTCTTTGTACGAACACGGCATATTGGACGTGATCGAGAACATTTTGGACCTGAAAGACGATGAGCTGAGTCCAGTGGCCATAGACATTCTCTGTCATTTGGTCGAAGTCAGTCCAACCATGGTCCGAGAGTTTATTCTCAACGAGATCGAAGCCAAATCATCTATTAACAATTTAAACTCGAGCCTTAACAAATCGGACCGAACTGAGACCAACAGCGTGTCGCCAAGTCCGAGTCAATCACGTGATCATATTACCGTGCACGATGTTTTAAACACCGACGATGTGTTTGAGCCTATTCTTATCAACTACGTTATCAGACAAATGATCAACGACCCCGACCCAGAACTAAGCGGCGCACTTCAAATTTTAAATATCCTCAAGTTGTTAATCGATCCCGAAAATATGCTATCGGCTGTCAATGTAAATTTTTTTTATTAAATTATGACATCTCCTTTTTTTTTTTGGTTTCCATTAAAAAATTTCTTATCATCAACCAGATTTTTTGGAATTCACTTTTGCATTTAAATTTGAATTTTTCGAAAATTTCTTTCCGATGACCACATATGACAATTTTCAAATTTTCAATCGAATACTTTTTTTAGGCTCGTTATGTTGAATTCACTTACATTTATGAAAAATAACTTGTTTTAAATTACAAACTAATAATTTTATTAGATTAATTTTTTTTCTTAAATAAAAATTAAAATTCACCACATTCAAAATTCTCGACGAAACAACTCATCATTGAATTTAAGAATTTCATTTGAATTTTTTTCGAGTAAAATCTGGAAGCTTCCATTTTATTTCTCAAAGCCAATTTTGCAGTCTTTTATTTGGAACTTTAATTTAAATAAATCTTAAGTTCCAGAAATTAAAAACCTTTAACTCTTAAGTGTTTTTTTGGCTTTTTTTAGTAGTATAAATTGGCACACCTTTTTTTATAAAAAAAAATAAAGACTAGTTGAAAATTTTATGCTCTTTCAGAATATATATAATTTTAAAAAATGCAGAGTTGTTCAAAGTCACAAGTCTCAAGTCAAGTCCAAGTCCGGACTTTTTTTTTCAAAAGTTCGACCAAAGACTTTAATTTTTTTTTTTCAAAAAAAAAGTCCAAGTCCAAACTTTAAAATTTTGAATACTGAAGAAGAAATTTATGCTAAAATTGCAACAAAATTTTGATATATGGCAAATCTATTGCATTAGACAACCCAAGAGTATATAAATTTTTTGATATGAAGCCTAATCTAGAAAATTTGAAAAAAAAATTCTGGATTTGAACTTTATTTTAATGACTTAGACTTTTTTGGGACTTTCAAACAATTCTGAAAAAATTTTATCAATTTTATCATTGAATATCTGGATCTGGAAGAACTACAACATTTTGAGGGGTATTAAGTTTTAGACCCCTCGGTATAATTTTTTTTTAGCCTACCATAAGAAAAATTAAATTTAGGGCTTCAAAGCACATAGTTTACGAATTTAAAGTCAAAATTAGACATTCAGGTAGCACTTTAGTCTTAAATTTCTGTAACTTAACTAATTTTGGAAAAATTGTGAAAAAAATTTTTTAAATGTTATCAAACATCATTTCATATTGTCTTGCATTATATTCAGATTATTTTTTTTTCTGAGGAAATTTTAGTGAATTCAATAAAATATTGTCAAAAATTATCAAATCTAATTTTTAACTTTCAAAAATTTTTTGCAATTTTACTCTTTTGTATTGATATAGACTTTCCTTGGGAGTAAAAAATCATTTTTTTCATTAATACGCATATTATTTTTTAAATCCTTTTCTAATTTTTTTTTCATTTTTATTTTTCGTCGTCATAATTAGTCAAAAAAAATTATAAAAAAGATTTTGAGGCTAGAAACGATACCAAACAATTACCTCTGAATTCATAAATACAATTTTCCATTTATAAAATGGCTAAAATTTGATTAGTTGTTATTTAAAAATAGTAATTAGTTTTTAAATATTACTAAATAAGGCATTATCATACAAAACTTCCTATACAAATAAAAAAAATTTGACTTGTTCTGTTGATGAAATGCGAGAAAAGCTCAACTAACAAAATTATGGTTATTTTAGTTTATTTTTTTTGTATGTTTCCTTTCATTTAAGAAACCTTTTAGTAATGAATTTAAAATTGGTGGCGGCACTGTAAGTATCTTCTTTATAGCGTTCAAATGTGGTCAATTTATTAAATAAAATCCATAATTTTTTTTTATAATTTAAATCTTCGACAGTGCTTATTTAATTATACTTCAACATCAGCAACACTAATGTGAACAGTGCTGAGTACAAAATTATTCTGTTATTTAAGCTGAGTCGAGTTAAATTCAAAATAATCATGAATAAATTTTAAAAAAATCTAAAGATTAACTTGGCAAAAAATGCATTTATAGCAATTTTTCTCCACTCTAAAAACAAAATACTTTTCACTTATTTTTACAAAGGAATCCCATTTTGGACAATTTAAAATGTTAAGGAGATAAATTTTTTTTGGTCAAAATCAAATGACTTACTGTCTCTTTTAGTCACCAAAAAATAAAAAATTTTAAAATGCTAAAAATTATATATTATTTAAATCTCAACCAATTGGTATTTTAATCAAAAAAAAATTCTCACGCGTAAAGACAATTATTAATTAAATATTTAAAGATTTATTGAGCCAAAAATAATACAATCGTAATCTGTCATAAGAAAAAAATATATATTATATCATTGAATTAATATTTATTTATTGGGTTTATTTTCCAAAATTTTGGGTTTATTAATATATATGAATTTTGAGTTTATTTTGAAAGAAAATTTTTATTTAATTGGAATATTGGATTTTTGAGCTAGAAAAAAAAGCATTGAGCAAAATATTTTATGTCATGAAAATGATAATTAATTATTTTACACGAAAATAGTTTACACAAATTTAAATTTTTTTGGTCAAAAAACAATGTAAAATGGTTCAAAAAAGAAAACATTTCCACACATTTTAAAGGTTTGCTTGAATTGAACTATGTAAACATAAACAAAAAATGTAAATCTAATCTCTAAACTTTTTTTTCAACTTCTTCAAAATTGTGTCAATTTTAATTTTTGTCAAATCAAAAAAAAAAAATTAATCAATACCTAAAAAAATTTATTGAAAAAAAAATGTAATCTCAATTTTTGATCTGAGATAATTTTTAATTTTATATCTTTCATCCGTCCAGGAGTGTTCAAAACTGGTGCGAGCCAAAAAAATCCTCAATTCCTTAGACTATTTTTTTGTTGCCTTTAATCACCAAAATAAGTGTAAATAATTTTTTTTTTCAAGAAAGCAGAAAAGTCAGAATTTTTGTCATACTTCTATCGCAAAAGCATGACAATCATCATCAATCCACTAATGGTGAACACTAGCCACTTGAGGATACACAGAGGTGGGCGTCAATTTAAACTAAAATAAATAGTTAAAAAAAAAAAAATAATTTTTTGCTTTTGCCAGACGACTTCCGCGTAGCCCAGCTGGAAAATTTGATCATCGACTTTTTGACATTTTGCGTCGAACACCACACATTTCACATCAAAAACTACATACTGCACAAAGACCTGCTCAAACGGGTCCTGGTGCTGCTCAAGTCCAAGCATCAATTTGTTGCGTTGACAGCGCTCAAATTCCTACGCAAAACAATCGGCCTCAAAGAAGACATTTACAACAGATACATAGCCAAACAAAACCTGCTCGAGCCGGTGGTGGACGCTCTGTGCTCGACCGCCTCCCGCTACAACATCCTCAACTCGGCCATAATCGAGCTGTTCGATTTTGTTCGCACAGACGACATCAAATCCCTCATGGTCTACGTAATCGAGCAGTTCAACGAAAGACTCGAGCCGATCGGATACGTCAAGACATTCCGCGACCTAAAGACACGATACGAACAGCACAAAGACAAGCTGAACGAGCTGACACGGACCCGGCTGAACAGCAGCGACACGACGCCGTCCGCGTCCAGAACCCGGTCGGAGCGGTACCAGGACCGGCTCGAGTTCGACAAGGACGAGGACGCCTGGATCGAAGAAGACGACGACGACACCAAGGAGAACAAGACCGAATCTCCTCACATAAACTCGTCGTCCTCCTCCTCTTCGTCCAATTCAACCGACGAGACAAACTTCGAGTCCTATTTGGAACTAAAAAAGTCAAAAAGCATCAATTTGGACGAGAACGAGGACACGTTGTTCTCGCCGGCCAAGAGCATTTCACCGCCAACGTCGCCCAACTCGTCCATCGGCCGCAAAACGATCACCAAGTCGATTAGCATAAAGATAAGCCAGAGTTCAGTAAAAGCGATTGGCGAACGGGTGGAGGACACCACGAACAATCAACGCAAACACGCTCTAGTCGATTACGAAGATGACTCAGAGGACGAGGACATGGCCGGCCCGGTCGAAAACCCAGAGCCGGTTGCCAAACGGGCCGCCACCGACACTAACTCCGTTTTGCACAAACTTGCTGATGCAGACAAAAAAATAGTCGATGTCTCGAAAAAAGAAGAGGGTACGGTAATTAAGGGCGAAGACGACATGGTCGTCATAGAAACCGTGAACACATTTGGCGATGAAGACAAAAAGATGGTCGATGTCTCGAAAAAAGAAGAGGGTATTACTGGGAACGATAATATGGTGACTGTAAACAAATTTAGTGAGGAAGACAAAAAAATGGTCGATGCTTCGAAAAAAGAAGAGGGTACGGATATCACAGGGGACGACGACATGGTCGCCATAGAAACCGTGAACACATTTAGTGATGAAGACAAAAAGATGGTCGATGTCTCGAAAAAAGGAGAGAGTATGGTACACACAGAGGACGATGAAATGGTCGGTCCAGTCGAGAATACTGAGCCGGTCGCCGAACATATCGTGAACTCATTTATAGATGAAGACAAAAAAATAGTCGATACCTCGAAAAAACAGGAGAGTACTGAGCACGCGGAAGAGGAGGATATGTCAAGTCGGGTTGGCAAACGGACCGCCACCGACATCAGCCCCATTGTGCACAAACCTAACGATGAAGACAAAAATTTGGTCGACACATCGAAAAAAGAGGAGAACAAGGAAAATGAGGTGGTGGCATCGCCCATAGAAGACAAAAGTGTAAATAGTAGTGAAGCTAGTGAGTCTGACGAGCCGGACGAGGCCAGCTCGGCAGAGAACGAGAGCACAGAAGTCAGCAATGGCAAATTTCCTAACATAAACAATGTGAATGGGGCCATTAACGGGTCCAGAGACGGCCAGGACGAGGCCGATGAGAGCACTCAGGCGCCCCTCTCGCCCATCATCGCCGAACAACCTGCACACAAAAGAGCCAGACTAAGCAACAGTTAATCATTTATTTTATTTTTTTACTTTATTTTTTTTTTCTTCTATTTTATTTTCACATGGTCATTTAGCTGGCATTTTAAAACTAAACTTGGATTACGGAATTAATCGTAGATTTCAGAACGAATAAATACAACAATATATTTTTGTTATTGTTTTATAATTTTGAAATTTGCGCGCCCTGTCGCACCGCATTTGTAATATAAAGCAGCCAAATGAAAATAGAATTAAAATCATTTAAGAGAGAGGGTGAGAGAGAGAGAGAAATTATTTGTAATTTATTTGATCGTCTCATTATTTTTGCGGCACTTGTTTTTGTTCTTATCATGGTAAGATAGATAGATTAATTGTATAATTTTGATTTACTGGACTCATGTATGCCATCTTGGAGAAGATTAATTTTTTCAATTTTAAATCAATATTTTTTTTTTTTTATTTACATATATTAAAAAAAAAAAGAGAGAAAAGAATTATTTCTTGTATGTTAAAATTTCTGAAAAGTCATTGTAATTTTTAAATAAATTAATAAAAATATTTTGAGCTTTTATTTTCGCTTGACTTAAGCAGCAAATTGCTTTTCGGCTTTTTTATTTTTTTTACTTAACAATTTGATTCTTTCCATATAGTTGATACAAATATACATTTCGACATTAATTTTATTTGATTTTGATTAAAACTTTGAAAAATAATCTGAGTGAGCCAAATCAAATTGATTTTATGCTATGTTAAAAAAAAAATTAATTAATTATTTTAACTTTATATTCGAGTCCATTTAAAAAAAAAAAACTAATTATTTTTTGTATTTAAGCTGCAGATGTCACTGAATAAATTGTCATATTATCTTTGTTTTTTATCAAACTATGGAAAATTTTGTTGTATTACTCGGAATAAAATAATTTTAACATTCTTACTCATTTTTTTTACTCTTTTCATCTCTGAGTGTTGAATAAAACGCAAAATTAAAAAAAAAATTTTGACAATATTTGCAAATTTAAGAAAAAAGAAAATACTAAAATCAAAATAATTTATTATTACAGTATTTAAAGTTAAACTGTATAATGGGTAAGATTACATCATTTTACGTGATTTTACGTAAAATTACATTTGTTTAAGTAAGTTTCGTCGAAAACGCTTACGGTCAGAAAAAACTGAATTTCAAATTAGAGGCAAAAGTGAAAAATTAATAAACATTTGAATTTTATAAGACAATTTTTGAAAAAAGTTTAAAATTAAAGTATAAAAAAAAAATTTTTTTTTAATTTTTTTTCTATTCATATAAAAAAAAATATTTTTTCAATTTTTGAATCATTTTTAATTGCATAAAGTTTTTTGTTATTTTTAAAATCATCTTTTGACAAAAAAAAATATGAGTTCTTTCCTAATATTTACATTACTTAAAAAATACGACAGAAAATTATATATTTTTACATTAAATTGAGTAATTTTACGTAAAAAGATGGAAAAAAAAGTAATAAAGTGAAATGTTTTTTTTCAAAAATTGTCTTACAAAATTCAAATTTTTATCAGTTTTTCACATTTTCCATTAAAATTCATTTTTTTTGTCCATAAGCGTTTTTGACGAAACTTACTTAAACTAGTGTAATTTTACGTAAAATTACGTAAGATTATGTTATCTTACATTTTCTTACATACAAGAAATGATGTAATATTATGTTAGCTTACATTTTCTGATGTAAAATTAAGTAAAATGATGTAATCTTACCCATTATACAGTTTAAATTTGAACACTGTAATAATCAAAATAATATGTTCATATGCTATAAATCTATAAAACTAAAAATTGAGGATTTTTCTAGGAAAAATATAAAATTGGCTTCTTTTCCAAAATGTTTAATTAATTTTATTATGAAAAATTTTAAAAAATTCAATATTTATAACCATTTATTACTTAATTTGATGTAAAATTACACAATTTTTGGTAAAATTTTGTGATAAAAATAAAAATCATCGAATAATTAATGTGTCTTGATCAATATGTGATCACTTGATCACAAAAATGTGATTATTTTAGTAATGCTGGTTTTGTGAACAAGACTGATCGCCGAGTCGATGATCACACAATATGTGATCAAATACATAAAAATTAAAATTAAGGAAAAAACTTTTGTAGTAGTAGTGTGAACTGCTGTACAGCGAAAATGATCGCTATACCAACGCCAATATGGCGCCTGGCCCATGAAGAGCCTTAGCAAAATGTGATCAGTTTAATTTCAATAAGTTTCAGTTAAAGCTTTATAATGAATAAAAATTAATTTGAAATTAGCACAATGTTTTCTAGCGATTTAGAGTTTGACAGCATGTTCATTCCTTCAAAACTGAAGCACTTATAATTTTATGTAATATTAATAAGACATATTTTTATCAAGAAAAGTTAATGGGAAAATTTTTTATTTTAATGATCAATATATAAAATAAAGATTGCATTATTTATGATTGATTTATACATTTTTTTAGTATAGTTTAATATTGTACAATTGAAATTGTTTATTTTATTCATTTATTTATTATTAATTTGTTAATAATTTTTGCGATTTTTATTTATTATTTATAGATTATTTATTTATTTTTTATTAGTAAACTTTTTTTAGTGATCGGTGTTAAAATTCTCGTGCTCAATCATTTGATCACATATTGCGTGATCATCGATTTGCCGATCAGTCTTGTTCACAAAACCGGCATTATTAAAATGATCACAATTGTAATGTATCCGTATTGTAATGTAATCTTACGTAAATTTTGGTAAAATTACATATATTTACAGACTAATTATCACGTAAGACTACGTAGGCTTACTAATAATTAACTAAAATTACGCAATTTAGCCCATTCTGCGCCTTTTATAAAAGCACTGTAGCTGTTAACAAAAGTATCAAAGTAATTTCAAAAAAAGATGTTATTAATGATTCATTTACGCAAAGTTATGAGTGTTTTTGTTGATTATTTGAATTTTAAACTTGAAAAAAACATATGTAAAATTTTTTTACATTTCTTGAATATTTTTCGAAATTTGATCAAACTTTTAAAAAATGAAAAAAAATTTAAATATTTTTTCTTTACAAGGAATTTTTTTTAAATCTAAAAAAACACTAAAATAATTTTTGATATAGCCAATTTTTTACTTTAATATTTCTTGTAACTCTAAGGATTAAAATTTTAAAAAGATTGTTATCGTTTTAAAATCTCGATTGATGATATAAATAAAAAATAAATGATAGGATAATTAATAAACAAAGAACAAAATAATAAAGAATCAAAAAAAATTTTGCAAATTTATTTCAGTAAGTGCTAGTTAATTCTAAAATTAGATGCAGGAAAATTTTTTGATAATTTCAATTAATCATACGCCAACAATGTCGATTAAAGAATTTTAAAAAGTGAATGCATTCATTGTTTTTATTATATATTAAAATAAATATTGAGCCCATTTTTTTAATTAAAGCTGAAATTCTAAAATTCCCTCTGCTAAAAGATGCTTAATAAATAAAAGAATTATCTTCAAAAAATTTAAATAAAATAAATTATATTAAATTAATTTCTAATTTTTGTTAAAAAACATATTATTCTGCTGTACTCAGTCATTAACTAAATGTTTCAAAAAAAAAATAACACTAGTAATTTAAGAGCTTGGGAAGGCTAAAAACTTGATAATAAAATATTTCCTCAGCACTTTATTTGCTATTTTTCAGATAAATCAAAGAATAAGACTTAAATAAAACATCCTATGTAAATAAGCTTAATAAACAATAATTTTACAAAAAGAATCAAAAAAAGTGACTAACAATGTACTATGGTTTCTTCAACCCTTCATAAAAACTTTACTTATAATTAAAAAAAAATGATTCATAAAATAAACACTTCGACAAAGTATAAATAATTATATATAAATAAAAATAATTGAAAACACTAGCCCTTCATTATATATCCATTAAATTACATTAAAAGTGTTGTCCAAATGTTAGATTAGTCCATTGTATTTTACCGTAAATCCTTGTAAACTACCCCATGGGCTTCAAATAAAAAATCACTGGGGTTTAGTAGTAGTAAGACCGCGTGGCGAGATAACTCGCAGGGATGCCCCTCAAAGCGGTCGTCTTAATTGATAATGGTCGTATTTGATTTTAAAGGAGTCCACGGTCTCAGTTGCGACTATGTCGTCTGGCAGTTCGTTCCATTCATTAGCTATTCGATTGATGAAGAAGTTGTGTCTTTGCTGACAAGATGCCACGATCTCACGCCGTAGTTGACTTCTCTTCGTGTCTCTCGGAGCCGACCAATTTGGCTCGTTGTGCCACGTTATGTCATCTTTGCCTCTGCTGACTTTGTATAGTTGAATTAAGTCACCACGTTGTCGTCTTGTCTCCAAAGATGTAAGACCCATCCTCTCAAGTCTGTTCTCGTACTCCATGCCTTTCAAGGCAGTGGGGACTCTCGTTACTCTCCTCTGAACTTTTTCAAGGGTATTTATATCCTTCCTGAGGTACGGGTTCCAAGCCGACACTGAAAACTCCAGATGCGGACGAATGTAGGTGCGATAGAGTGAGGCCCATAGTTCTACATCCCTAGAAACGAATGTGTTTTTTAACATTCCTAGAATTTGGTTAGCTTTTGATGCGGCATGAGCGGACTGTGAGCTGAACTTAAAATTAGGCGTGAGAATGATGCCCAGGTCGCGTTCTTCCGATGTATTTTGAAGCAAAATGCGAGAGCCATCCTTCTTTTTTAGCGTATAAGACCTGGTTTTTGCTACATGCTTGTTGCTACCGATATTCATAACCTTAATTTTAGACTCGTTTGCTTCCATCAACCAAGTCCAACACCATTCAGCCACTGTGTCCAAATCAGCTTGAAGACTATTCACCGCCTCCTCGGATTCCACCTGCGCTATTATTTTTAGATCATCGGCAAAAAGCTTGCTTGTGTGTATCAAGTGGCTTGGTAGGTCATTGATGAAGATTGCGAAGAGAATTGGACCTAACACACTACCTTGAGGTACACCCGAAGTGACATCTTTCCAATTTGAAGCGTGCGGACCTAGAACCACACGCTGCTTCCTGCCCTCCAGGAAATCTTTTATCCAGTCGAGAATTTGACCTTGGATGCCAACAGTACTTAGCTTTTTTATCAACCTGCCATGAGGCACCTTGTCGAAAGCTTTGGCAAAATCGAAGAATATAATATCAACTGGCTTCTTATTCTTCATTGCCGATGTAACTACGTCAACAGTCTCAATAAGGTTGGTGCTACAGGCTTTCTTTGGAACAAACCCATGCTGTTGCGTTGCAAGTAAACTGTTTGAGCATAAGTGAGACATTATTGAGTCACGGACAAGGGATTCCATTATTCTGCAGACTACTGACGTCAATGAAATTGGACGATAGTTGGACGAATCGACACGACTACCTTTCTTAAAAACCGGGGTGACGTTGGCCAATTTCCATATTGCAGGAAGAGATGAGGTAGTGAGGGACAATTTAAAGATGAGAGCAAGTGGTCGAGAGATTTCTGCAGCACACTCCTTAAGAACGCGGGGGTGAATTCCATCCACGCCAATCGATTTTGATGTATCTAGCTTGGTAAGTTTGTTTACGATCATTTGTTCGCTAATAACAAGCTTCTCAATCGGAGGTATTGTTGAAGGAGTGTGCTCAGGATCAAAATCTGTCTCAACTTGGAATACCGATGCAAACTGACAATTTAGGTGATCGGCGATGTCACATGGCTCAGTTATAGTTCGGTCAGCTGTCGTCAGGACAACTATGCTTGTATTAACTGAGCTTCGTCGGCGTACGTACGAGAAGAGTTGCTTCTGGTTCTTGCTAAAAGCTATGCGACGCTCGAAAGAAATGATGGCGGCTTTGATTTTATATGTCATCTTTTTTAAAGTTCGCCTATAGATCCGAACATTAGACGCTGAGCTCCAGTTTGTACGCGAATTGTGGACGAAAAGACGCTTTCTCTTGTTATTTAGATTCACTAATTCGCTCGTCATCCAGGGAAGTTTGAAGTTGCGCACAGTATTTCTGCTCTTGGGAATGTGTTTACTACAAAGGCAATTATATATTTGAATGAATCGATCATAGGCTTCATTCATATTATGAGTGTCAAGTTCAACTTCCCAGTTGATGAGACTGAGAGCCATGCGCAACTCTGAGTACTTGCCTTTGGTGTAGTTAAACCGTGTCGATCCGTATTCCGAGGTTTTTGACGAGTTTAGGTGTAGCACGAACTCGACTACCGCATGGGCCTGCCGAGCCTTACCTAATGGAGCACCGATCATATGTATATCGATTCTTTCTGGCCTGTCACCGATTACTAGGTCAAGAATGTTTACCGGATTGCTGTTGGCCGGAAAGAACGTAGGATTTCGCACGGCTTGATGAAGTGAGAAGTTCTCGAGCGTGTCAAGAAATTTTTCAGATAACCCATTATCTTTCCCCTGATTCATGACAAAATCATCGGTCCACTTGATGTCGGGAAAATTGAAGTCTCCAGTCACACACAAGCCGCTGTACAAACCATTCTCTACTGCCCTAGCTGCTACTGCAATCGATCTGTTAATAGCCGCAGCATTGTCGGTGTATTTTACCTTGTCTTCTAACGTGCGGGCATTTAAGGGCGGACGGTATATGCAACCGATGAGGATTTTTTTTTCGTCTTGATGTCTCGATATTTCACACCAAACTTGCTCAACATTACCAGTCAGGGGAACAAGAGTGCGACGTAGGATGCTATCGCTAATCTCTGATGATAGCAGCGAGTCTTTGACGTAAATAATGACCCCGCCACCTTGACTACCACGATCTCGCCTAAAATGCTTAAAGAAGTCGAAAGAGACGGTTGATGTGTCTTTAAACCAAGTCTCTGTGATGAATATGACATCGACCTCTTTAGCTCTAAGCTCGAGATCTGCTCGCTTAATGTTGCATCTGAGCGAGGTGGCATTGGTGTAGATGCACTTAAGTTCAGAATTTACGTTGTGCGGCAAGGCAGTATTTGAGGTAAGATATGGTATCGATTGATTTATCAGACTAGACGGGTAATTGTTGTTAGACAGACGAGACCGAGACGACAACGATATTTTTGAATGAACAGGATTTGGGCGATCCATCGAGCTCTCACCTACGGCTATACCACCCGAACAACTATAATCTTTATTATTTAAAAAAAAACATAAATTAGATATAAAGAAATCACGAAAATAGCACAGATAATTTATAGCAAGTTTAGAGTGATCATTCTTAGTTGAGATTGGGCTGTTAGTGGGAAGTTTAGGCAGAACTCCCATCAATTACCTGGGCACCAATATTGTTGGCTGACATTTCTGCTCTAATGCTAGCTCTGTAGAAGCGCTTTGTTATTTTGTCGATCTTGGTCTTCGTACCATTACGTACACGCCACTCAAATGGACTGTCCGCAGGGAGTTTGCTATTCATTTCAACGCATGCGTCATGCTCAAGTTTGAGACCGAGGCGTTCACTAGGATATTTGAATTTTAAAAAATTTTTTTTTTTTCGTTCTAATTTAAAAATATGATTTGCATTAAAGAATTTTTTTTGTTTTAAAACTATACACCCGGGGTAAAACAAAAAAAATATTAATTATTTACTGGGCTTATAATTGATTAGTTCGGTACTAATTTACAAAAATTAAAAAAAAATATAAAAAAAAACAAACTTTTTCTCATTAGAAAATTACAAAACCAATTTATTTAATTTTTAGCTAATGGGTGTGTAATATTTTCAATATTAAAAACCCATGAGACTATAGCAAAAATATTTTGAAAGCACACTGGGGCTGTAGTGAATTTTTTTCTTAAAAAATATAAGAATTTATTTTAATTTTTTTTCTAGCCCAGGGTAAAAAATAAATTTTATAATTAAAAAACTGGGGCTTTACTCGAGTCAAAGGTAGGGGGGTTATAGCTATTTATAGTCTATTACCCCGGGGTAGTTTACAAGGATTTACGGTAAGCTTTTTGAATTAAAATATTTTTATTTATTAATTCAATTAAATACTTTTTATTTCTTCGTTCAACCCTCAATTGTCATTTAATTCTTCTTCCTTTAGCAGTCGTCGGAAAAAAAAATGACGAATAATTTTTAATATCGCAATTTTTAATAAAAATACCTAAAATTTTATAATCTTACCACTAATAATAAACAAAACAAAAACACGTCTAAATTAATAAAATTATAATTATTAATATTATGTATAAAAGTGAAAAATGGTTATAGATGCTACCTACAAAACGTGAAATTGGACATTACGCGAAATGCCAAGATTTTTTTCGAAATACCATTGTCAAAAAATAAATTAACCTTTTTTATTAAATTTCATCTTGTGCCATCACTCATCTGAAAATGACATGGCAAAAAATAAACTTGTGATTTTAATGTATTTCAATAATTACCATTAATTATTTGGCAAATATCTAAATTTTTAAAAATAATAAAATTAAAAATTAAAATATAAGAAAATTTATTAAATTGCATGGTTAAACATATTTGAAATTCCATTTATTAAAAAAGTCAATTTCAAATAATAAAGTAAAAGGAAAAACAAATAATTATTATTTTTCTCTTAAATCTAAATTTTGTTGTTGGACAGTATTATTGCTCGGGTTAATAAGAGCATCCTCTATCTTTTGAATCTTTTCAATCATTCTTATTTATATATTTTTAAGCAAATTTAAAAACTTAAATTAACACAATACATACACATACAACATAAACAAAAGAAATAATTAAATTTATAAAATTTTCGATTTAATTATTTAAAATTAAAAAGTTAATATTTTGCTGTTTCATTTATTAGAGTTTTTATAATTTTATATTTTAGCATGTCATTTAGCAAATTATATTAGAATTTTTTTGGTTTTTATATATTTTTTATGTTTTGCCATGTCATTTCACAATTAGATCAGTCATTTTGCAAACTTAGTTTTTTCCAGTAGGTTATTGTTTGATATTGGCATTTCGCGAAATCGCGTTTTGACTGTAACTAATATTAACATTCTATTTAAAACTTAAAAAAATTAAATAAGCTTAGCAAAAAATTTCCAAAAAATCAAAAAAAGAAAACTGGACAATGATAATCAGAATGTTGTAAATAAATTTTGCTCAACTTGAAACATGCCAATGGCTAAAAGAAGATATTTTTTTTGTTCTAGATGCAACCCAAAAAAATAACAATTTTTTTCAATTTATTAAATTAGATAGTCTTTTATTAGAATAGATTATTTTTATTAAATTAGACTTAATTTTAATAAATTCGATTTCTTTAATTAAATTAGCGAGGTTTTAATTAAAATAGCGGTGAGGAAAATTGTGAACAAAAAAAATTACTTATTTCAATTATTATCTTTTATTTTTTTGTGATAAATAATTTGATATTGATCTTAATTTCGACCTATTAATATCAATCACAAGAATATAAATAATTTTACTTTTTATTCAGACTAAAATAAATATTTTGCACAAATGCGGAGTCTATGAAGACTTTTAATCAAAATTTAAGTTTTAAACAAAAATTAAAAATCACAATGATGATTTTAAAAGCAAATTAAAAACTTTCAAAATTGAGTTGAAATATGAATGAATAATTTATTAAATAAAGCAAGAGTAGATATAAAAATTTGAAATTAAATTTGTGACAGGCTGCGATGGCCGAGTGGTTAAGGCGACAGACTTGAAATCTGTTGGGTTATTCCCGCACAGGTTCAAATCCTGTTCGCAGCGAATTTTTCAACTTTTTATTTAAAATATAACTATTAAAAATTTAACAATTTTTAAAATTGAAAAAAATTTACAATCAACAAAAATTAATTTAAAAACGAAGAAAAACTTGGCAAAACATTTGGACAAAATTCAGCACTTGTTTTGCCACATTGTAGCTGATCTACCATGGGCTCGGCATACTGCATGTTATAGACATATTTTGAATCATCATAGAAAACAAAGTTCGAATCAATTTGAGCATTGGTGTAGCTTTGGTTAAAGCTGTAAGCTTCCATTTGGTTTGCGGAAGAGGATGATGAAGAAGAAGACAGTGGCATGTTCTCGCTTAAATTATAGAAAAAATCTGAATGACCAGCGCCAATCTCTTGCGGAAAACTACTAGTTGGTAGAGTCAACTCACAACCATTAGGATACACCGCGCAGTCATACATGTATCCGTCGATTAGCTGGTGACTGTTCGATTGCATCACTGGATACGGGTTGTACCTATTATTGGGGGAATTGAGGCCCTTTGCATTGGCCTGCTTTTTCCACTTTTTGTCCTTTGATGTCAATATACCTGTGTTGACATCGAATTTGGGTATGTTGCACTCTAGGTCGAGATTTCGCTTGAAATGGTCGAACAGTGAGTGCTTGCTGTTTGACAGTGGATTCCCCGAATTCATAAAATCGAACACGTACTCGGCATCTCGAATAACATCGACATTGGGCCCGGTGTATTTGTAAGCAGGTTTGCTTATGTTCACATCATTTATGTTGTACTTTTTGATCAGCCCTATGCTGGTCAGCACATTGGCAATGTCGTATAGGCGACGAATTTTAGCTTTAAAAAAAAATAAATAAATTTTTTATTTAAAAACAGTTTTATTTTAAAAGTTTATAAAAAAATTTTTCAATCACTTTTAAATTTTCCAAGTTCTGTTGTGTCACTTTTTGTGTCGCCGAGAAGAACTCGCGCTGCAAAATTAATGCTCACCAGGCCGTCTTCTGAAGTCAAAAAAAGCATCAAAAATTTCTGTGACATTATTCCAAGAGATTTTTCCTCACGAGATACTAGAAAAAATTAGGAAATTTTTTTTTTTTTTCAAAAGTAAATTTACTGCTTATGGTCTGAGTGGTGGCATCACGCATATCACTGAAAGAAAGTTTGACCGATGGAGCATAATTTGTGTCAAAGCAAACATTGAGAGCCTGTTTTTGATCCTGATAAAGATCGATTGAATTCTCCAGCTGCGATGCCATTAGAGCTTTGGTGTACTCGAGAAAGCTGCTTTTGACTGACAGAGTCTTCAGTTTGGACAAGGTATGTGGAATGTGAGAAAAGCCGTGCCAAAGGTACTGGTTCTTGCAAAACCTGGACAGAATTTCCACACTCTCGAGCACATTGACAATGTCGTAGATTCTACGGCGTTCGACCTCTGGATAAAAAATGAATAAAATTTTAGAGAAAAAAATATATTAATAAAAAAATATAAAAAATATATTTACCAAGCAGTTGAGCCATGTGATCTAAACATATGATGATGCGCTGGTGGGGCTCTACTCGGACCGGGTAGAAAGACAAAAACTTTTGACATAATAAACTCAGGGACTTTTCTCTACGAGTGTTTTGCATTTTCGATAAAATAAAACTGATATATTTTTTCCGCTGAAAATTTATCAATTTATAAAGGAGCGAAAATATTTGATTTTTAATTTTTTTTTTTTTCAACGAACAAATTTGTCTCTCTAATTAGACCAAGGCCGTACTTTCATGGCCAAATTAAATTAATTTTACATCTTTGCTTGGGACGAATCTAAAATCAGATCATGATCATTTTAAAGTCTAATTAAAACTACAGTTTTTTTTTTCTTTTTCTATAAAGAATTGCTTGATATTTAATATTAATCTAATTAATCGTTAAATAAAACAAAAAAAGCAATTGTTTAATTTTTTTAATATTAATAGTGAGAAAAAATTTTATGTTTTAATTAAATAATTTATTTTTATATAAAATTAAATTTAAATTTGAAGAAGTTCATTTGTTTTGTTTTTTATAATTTAATAAAAAATAAAAATTTTTCAATTTTAACAAAAGCCATCAAAAGGGTATTTAGAAACATCAGGTAAAATTTAGAAAAAAAAACTTTATTTTGAGGTTTAACTCATTGTTTCCACATTTAATTGTGAAATTCGAAAAGAACATAATAAACATTATTTAAAAAAAAACTTTATGAATCTATCTTCTTCTAACCATGTCGAAGCATATCAAAATTAAATTTGCAAAGGGTTCAAATTGATGCAACGATGCAGATTACTTACATTTTTTAGAACAAATTAAATTAATTAATTGAATTTATCAAATTAGATGAAAAAAAAATATATTTGAAGACATCACTCAATCGTCACAAAACAACTAATACCAGAAATTTCCAACATATTTTGATTTTGATAGTGGTTTTTTTTAAAGCAATGTCAAAAGTCAAATCTTTAGGCAAATTGAAGTTTGGGATCAAAATATAAAATGTGATAATTCTTTTTAATAATATAGAGAAATAATTTCTTTCCTAAGCAATTATTTGGCATATATTTGGTTTATTTTCATATATAAAATTTTTAATTTTCCCTTTTTAATGAACTTAAATAAATTTAAGTTTTTTAATTGATTTTAATAAAAACTTTAAAGAAAAAAATATTTGACGTTTTAAAATTTTTTAGTTTAAGTGGAAAAATAAAATTATTTTAGTTTGAATACAAAAGTTATTTGAATTTTACCTTAATTATTTAAATTTTTAATTGTTTTTGTTAAATGAATTAGATATCAATCATTTTGTTGTTAATGAACCATTATTAGACATGTTTAATATTTATTTTTTTTTAATTTTCGAAATCATCAAATAAATTAAATTTTTTAATATTTTGAAGCTTTCATCTATGAATTTGTGATAATTAGCAGAACACGATTCTAATCCATGTTGTTTACAGAATTAATAACTTCATGGTATTTTTATCAAAATAATTTCAGGACCAAAAGAGTTAACTTACTTCCACAGGAACAACAAAGCTTAAATTGATCATAGGCTTTTTGAATAGGTTACTGGCTAATGCTTTCAAATGGCTAATATGTATAATCTCTTTTACAATTACACTTCTCTTACAAAAATGGAATAATGATTTGCAAATCTTTTTATTTAAAATCAGACTGATACTACCTTTGGAAAAAAACTATATTTACCAGCATTAGAGGGAAATTTCAAAATTTAAATATGTGAGGCCCATTATCTTTAACATCTTGCACTAGCACTTGCTTTAACAAAATGGACCTTAATTCATTTATTAACTCTTCGAAACAATAATTTATTTATGAAGTTCAACACTTAAGAGGTATCATTAAAAAAAGAAGGATTCAGGCACATCATTAAAATATTGTATAGCCTTTTGTAAATTTGTTTTCGATAAAAAATTTTTTATTTGCCATTTTTTATTCCATTCCATTAAGTATTATTAAAGTTGGGTTTTCATAAAATTTTAATGTTAAAGTTTTTGGTGATGGACGAAAAAATATTTTTCAATTTACTGGATTATGAAAGATATTTGCTTTTCACAGAATAAATATAGGAGGAAATATTTGAAGAAAATAAAAAAAGAAAAAAGCTATTAAGGAGAAAAATTAAAAGGGAATTTCGAAAAAAGGAGAAATTTTTTTTTAAAAAACAATTCTTCTCATCTAAAAAAGTTTCATTGATTTTATTTTCAAAAAAAGTACCCTCTAATTTGACTCAAAGAAACTCAAATAATTTTTTAAAAAAAAGATTAAATATTTTTTTACTAAATTTTAAATAATTAACTAAATAACTACGTTTCTTAATTGATTTTGGTTGCTCTTCTTTTCTTTTAATTCCTTCAATAATCATGATTTTAGAAAAGGGTTTCAAAATTGAACTGGATGCATTTTTTTATTATTATTCAAAAAAGCAAAAAAAAAAAGAAATTGGATCATCTTGTCATTAATAAAATAAATTTTAAACTTTGAAATTTGATCATTCGATGCATTGATTTTTTGGGTTGTATTAGATTTTGTTTGAATAGCCTCGGTAATAAATCCGAATAAATATCAGCTTTTAATCTAAATGAATATTTGCTTGTTCTCTATTAGAATTTTTAGATTCCAGCAAAGATAAAAATTTTGTTCAATAAAATTTTCCACAAGGAAAAATAGATTTCTTATTTTACTGCTCAATTAGCCAAATAGAATTTAAAAACATTATTACTTCTATTAATAAATTTAATATGTATATTATAACACGCCAGTTTGGATCAAAGTTAGAATCAATTTTAAAACAGACAAAAATAAATATTCATATCTAATAAAATGATAAAAAATGTAATATAATTAATCATTTTGCGGAATTGGTCTATCAGTTACTGTCCGGAAGTATCCTTTTTGCGTTAGATTTTTTATTTAAAAACAAAATTTTAAAGAATAATTTGTTAATTCTAATCTTAATATATTCAATCTTTCTTAAATTTATTTAACTAAATAAATTTATTTTAAATATTTTTGAATTATATTTTAAATTTTTTATAAGTTTTTTGATTAAAAGAAACAATATTTTTATGACAGGACTGAGTTACCCTTTTATGAAAAGTGTTAATTTCTTGAGAACAAAAAGTTTAAAATAAAATATTTAGGTATCTAAATTGGGAGCGATGGCCACTTTAGGAGAGTTATTAAGATATTTTTTTTCAGACTTTTTTAAGACAATAAAGCTCGCTGAAGATCGTAATTTGGTTTGTTTTATAAAAAAAAATATGATTTTTGACAGATTCTATTTATGCTGCATTGGTCTTTAATTTTTTAGATTTTTAGTCATTTTATTTATTTATTATTATTTTTCTAATTATTTAAATATTTCTTTAATGAATTAATTAAATTTTACTCGACTTTATCAGTCGGATATTAAGTAACAATCAAATATGAAATTTTATCTTTTCATTTCATTTCCTAGTAGCGTTAATTGAAATTAAAATGAATCTATCAAGCTTTTTTAATTAAAGGACATTTAAAGTTAATTTATTTATTTAAATTATTATTTAGAATAAAAGTTCCTCTTGACATCTCCGAACAGTGAAGTGCTTAAAAGTTAAAAGCTAATGTTAAAATTAACCATCATTTAAGCTAATTTTTAGCTGGATTTATATTAGAGTATTTTATCCATTTTTTATTTTTAATTTAAAATTTTAATTATCAAAAAGAATTCTTACCCGAATGAATCAAAAAAAGAAAAGAAAAAATAAAGTTTTATTTTTATAAACAAATTTTTCCGAGGCTATCCAGATTATTAATGATTATTTTTCAAACATTTTTGTGTTTATTTGCGATCATAACAACAGGAAATATGCAACAAAACTTTATCTGTATTAGTTTATCGCGTCTCTTTCAGAGCCAGTTGCGTTCGATTTTGTTTATTACAATCAATTAATTTTATAAATTTGTTTATGTTTATTTTTTTAGTGTTAAGCATCTTTTAAAAATTCTTTCATTTTTTTTTAAATTTTATTTTTATCTTATTAACATTTTATTTTTAAAAATGGATTATTTTTTTAAATAAATAGCAGTTACTTAATTAAATTAAGTAAATTTTCATAAGTTGAATTATTTTCAAAATAGAACTGATCATTTTTAAAAATATATTTATTTCAAGATTTAAGAAAAAGGACAATAAAAATATTTTCAATATCATTCTTTTTAAAAAATTGGATTCAAATTTCCATTTAAAATTGATTAGTTTAATGGTTTATAAAATTCTAAAAGCTGACGATTTTTTTTTTTTGTATCTTTTTTTTTTACAAAATTTGAATCTTTAATAGACTTTCATTGAAAATGTTTAAAAATTAAAAAAAAAATAAGTAAAAAAACGGAGAAAATTTAGGATCTCGTTTTAGTTAATCTAAATGAATCTCAGCCAAATCAATCCATTTAATCCATTTGATTGATGCGCAAAGTTCTTAAAGCAATCCATCTACAAAGTTTTATTCAGGCAAGTGAAGATTAATTTTAATCTTTTTATCTAGAAAAAAATAGTTCAAAAAGAACAGATTTAGATTGCATGAAAACCATGCATAGTATTAGGATACGATGATTAAATTGACCAGTTTTATTTATCATCCCGAAATAAACATAAAATACTTAAATAAAAAAATTTCATATAAATTTTTTTAACCCCTCGAATAAATTTAAGTTTAAGTTAGTTCAATTTCATGTCTATCATCCTTAAGTTCTTTTGAGACATCCGAAAATTATTATTTTTATTAGCTAAATAATTTTAGATGTCCTTTAGATTGTTTTAATATATTAATATTACTAAAAATTTGATGTTTTTTATCTGTTAATTCTCTTTTTTCTATTTAAATTCTGGGAAGACTCAATGAAGATGGAAGACAAATAATTTTTTTTATTTAAGATTTGAATATTTATGTCTGAAGGCTATCATCTTTGCTTAGCTTTTCGAATTGTATTAAAATATCAATTTTTTAGAATTAAAAAAAATATTAAAAATTCAATAAGTCTGAACAGAAAATTGGTTAATAATCAGAGTTGAGTTTAATAGAATCTAATTTTTATTTTATCAATAAGATCTTAATTTCTTGCCTTTTTTCAAAAATTTTAAACGACTCGTCAATGAAAAGATCAATCAAAATTTTTATTAATTTTATAAAATGGTTTTAAAAAAGACAACAACATTGTTTCAGCACTTATATTTTATTCATTATTTTATTTTACTTTTCATTAATTACACCGTTCTTGGGAACTTAATTCATTGAATTATAAAAATAAATGGTCTGAAGTTGACTTTGTTTTCTTTTTGATTAGATTAATTTTTTTCAATGATTAAATTAAATTAAATTGTTGGTGAATAATTTTACAGTTTAATATTTTTAAAAAATAACTTCTCTTAAAAGGAGGTTAATTAAATTAAAAATAATTTAAGAATAAGGCTATGTGAAGTTCGTTTCAATTAAAATAATGGTTAGCATATAATTTTTTAAGGTGGTAAAAAATTTGATGTAATTTAAAATTTTGAAGAATCGGCCTATCAATATAAATTCCAAGTGGGGGAGTTTTTTTAACTAACTATTATTAATTAAAGATAGTGTTAAAAGCCTTTTTGTGTTGGATTCTTCATTCAAAAAAGAATATAAAAACACATTTTATCTATTTAAATTATAATTTGTTAATAATAAAATCTAAGTTTTTCTAAAATTAAAAAAAAATTAAAGCAATACACACTTAAATTAGCCGAGGAAGAGTGTCTTTATTTTTAATTTTTTATTTAAATTTTTTTGTGAAAACAGAATTCTTTGATTTTCTCTGATTAAACGAAAGTGATTAGGAACTAAATAAAATTATTTTTATAAATTGTAATTAATATTTTATTTTTCTAATTATATAGTTTGAGTAAATATCCTAGTCATTTATATTTCAGCCTCATCATGAAAGACAATGAAAAGGTATTTAATTTTTAAAATTAAGATGGTAAAATGCTAAAAATTTATCAAAGCGAGGATTGAAGATAAAAGGCAAACAAAAATTCCATTAAAATATTTTTTATTTACCTTTCTATTTTGCGAGTTCGTTTAAGCTCAAAGTGCCGTATTTTGAATTGCATGACTAAAATTTCAATCGATTTCATGTTGAATCTGCTTCTTAAAGATTCTGAAGTGATTTTAAATATGAGGAAAAAGAATTTTTTTTAATTGTGAATACCTTATCATTTATCAACAATTTAAAGATAAAAAATCTATATTTTTTTTATTCAAATTTTAATCCAAAAAATTGAATTAACTTTAAATTTTAAATTGATTTTTGGTCTTAAAAATTTTTGATGAATTGGACTGATTTCTGAATGATGTGAAATTAAAAAAGTTTTAAAATATTAGAATAGTATTAAGGTTGGTTTTTAATTAAAAAAAAATAATTAACTAAATAGCTTTCTATTTTTTTTAATTGATTCATTTATTATTTTCATTTGAATAAAGCTTGCTATTAATTAATTAACTATTTTAAACAACGGAAAAGTAAAATTATGTATTTAAAGATTTTTTTATGTCATTTTCACAAAATCAAAGTTACAAAAAATTTTTAAAATTTTATAAATTTCGGACTTATTTACAAAAAAAATTATTTTTAATTTTAAAATCAAAATGAAAAAATAAGTAAAAATACATTCTATGATCATATTATTTTTTTCTTTTATTCTGAAAATAAACTTTAAAATTTAACTACATAATCTTTACAGTAATTTAGAGTATTAATAATCCTTATTTAATTATTGCTTAGCTAATTCTTTTTATCAATTAATTCAATCAAAATTTCTCATTAATTTCAAAATTAAAAATAAAAATGACGATGAAGATGAAGATGAAGAAAATTATTTTATTTTTTTCGGTAAAATTAGGCCAGTCACGACAGTAAAAAATAAAAATTGTAAATAATTTTATGTGAATAAAATTGATATTTAGATTTTATATTTAATTAAAATAGAAAAAAAAAGGTTCTTTATTCTGTGAAATAAAAGTGGTTCTTTTATTCTGGGAATAGAACAAAATTCTTTTGTTCAATGAAGCACAAATTCTCACGTAAATAAATCAATCTAACTGATGTTCACACATTTTTCGAGTCCAATTAATTGTGACATATTTTACCAGTTTTAAATATCCTTGAAAAATAAAAAATATAATCAACAGCTTCAAAAATTCCACTCAAACTCTCAATTGCGTATTTGATTGATAAACATGCTTTCTTAGCTCTTCTCGAGTGCTCTAAATGAAAAAAAATGTTTTCTAATTAAATCCTAATTCTAATTTTTCGTGATCCGACCAAACGGACCTCATAAGGTAGAATTAAATCATCTCGAGCATGAATAATTTCTCAGGCTTTGAATTGTATTTCTAAATAAATAAGCCCAAAAGGGCTTCATAAAAAAAAAGTAATTTTTTGACTTTAATTAGAATAATGTCTACAATGGCTGAGGAGGACAAAGTCGAGCTAAAAAAGCCCGGTCTCTTCTCTAATTACATAGTCCGTGATCTGACCCTGTGGTTCATTTTTATGTTCATCTTGCCAATCGTCTTGTTTGCCATTTACATGCTCAGCAAACAATCCACAGACATAGAAAGTCCTAGCACTCAAAAATGGTTCACAAAGCCTTTACAGAAGATTGATCTTAACAATTCAGACGCAGTGTGCAATGATGGTTCTCCAACCAGTTACTACATGCGCTCAACCGGGTCCAAAGTCTGGATTGTGCTTTTGGAAGGCGGCTATTTTTGCTATGACCAGGCGTCATGTTCCCAGCGCTATCTAAACTCCTACAATTTAACCACATCTAGAATGAATTCAAATTTTAAATTTTCAAACGGGATTCTATCCTCGGACCCAAATGAAAATCCCAAATGGTCAAACATCAACATGGTGTAAGAAAAAAATTTTAAATAAATTTAAAAATTTTATTTATTTTTTTTGTTTTATTAGAGAAATTCCGTATTGTTCCAGCGATTTGTGGACAGGTAGAAAAAAATCTGATGAATTTAGCTTCATGGGCTATGAGATAGTATCAGCTGTATTTGATGATTTGATCAAAAAGACAAGTATTGCACAATCGGAATTGGTGATGTTGACTGGTGTTAGTGCAGGTGGAATTGGTGTTCTGATGAATGCGGAGAGAATACAAAAAATGTTTAGTCTACATGCCCCGAAGACAAAACTTAAGTTGGTGATTGACTCTTCATGGCAATTGGACCTGCCTTATTCATATTTGTGCACTGGTAATGAATGTTTGATGAAAAAATTTTTTGACAACGCAATAAAATATTGGAATGCTGCAATTCCGAATGAATGTGCTAGAAAAGAAAATGGGTCGATGTGGAATTGTTTTTTGCCAAAGAAAATACTAAATTTCATCAAAATACCTGTTTTTGTTATTCAGTCCAAATTTGATGAAACCCAACTATTAGAACAATTTAATCATGTTAATTCAAAATCAAATAGAATTGCGGAAACATTTAGGCTGATGGACAAAAAGTTGAGAGAAAATTTAAGAGATGTAGATTCCTATTATGTGTCATCTTGTGTTAGTCACATTACTTTAACTAGCAAAGATTGGAGTTTTTTTAAAGTTGATAATTTAAAAATGAGTGATGCTTTGTTCGAATGGGCTATTGGGGGCAAAACACCGAAGCTCTACGATTCATGCAAATGGCCGGACTGCCAAGGCACTTGTCCTTCGATCAGCCATCCCGGCTCTGGCCAACACATCAATCCTTTCGAGTATCTAGCTTATCTTGGCCTGGTTGATCGGAATCAAATTGCACATAAACATAAGCTTAGTTTGAATTATTTAAAAAAATTAAATTATTTTAAATTAATGAAATTAATAATGGACTAGTTTTTTTAAATATGTTTATAACCGTGTGTTTGTTTTTAATAAATATTTCCTTTTTTAATTTTTTAATTTTATTTGAAAAAAAAGTTCAAATTTTGAATTCATATGGCACAATTTATGTAATAACAATTAGAAAAGTTGAATGAAGGAAACCGTGAAAAATATGCAATCTAAGAGCAAAGATAAATATTAAATTTTTTTCATTTTATTTTATAATTTATTCTGAAAAATAAACGCAAAGATTTTTTGTTATTTGAGAAATGTTTTTTAAAAAAATCAAAATTTTTACAAAGTTTTATTAGAATCTTTAAATTTATAAAAAAATATTTATTTCTTGCAGTGTTCATACTAAAAAAATTGAACAAATATTCAGAGATTTAAAATTATAATTTTTTATTTCAATTGAATTAAAAATTACTATATTTTGTAGATGGAGTTTACATTTTGAAGAATAAAAGATTTACTTTTTCTATAATTAAATAGTTGACAGGCTAAGCTTATTCGAGAAAACTCTTCGGACTCAAGAGCGATTTCTCTAGCACTTATGAAACCCTTCGAAATTTCAATTTGGTTCTAAAAACAAATTAGATATTAATTAATAGAGTAAGAAAAAAAATACTCTGATAAATTCTTTTATAACAACAGTCACTTTTTGAGACTGTTATATCTACGAACGAAATATCCTAATATAAAGGGGTTTTTTTTATAGACGGCATTGTCTCGCTCGAAACGTCTTTTTTAAATTAGCTTCTATATTTAAATTTACTCCAAGTTTTGGAACAATTTCTTTATTTAATTTCTTAATTTATTTCTTGGATACATTTCTATTGCTTTTTTCCGTATTTCTGAAGCCTTTTCTCCTTTCAGAGTTAATTTTTTTTATAATTCTGAAATTTTCATCAGTATTTCTTGACGAAAGTTCATTTTATTTTAAATTTTTAGATTCCAAATTAAGATAAATTATTATTGAAAAATTGGATTCAATTAATAAATGCCACCAAAGAAAGTAGAAAACAAGAATTGTATTTTGATTCGAGTTGTGAGAGAACAGGAAAATTTAGGTAATGTTCCGAAAGTTGCCTAAATTAATTTGGATCAGTCTGTCATATACCAACAGAGGAATGCAAATCTTTTAATAATTTTGAAGAAGTTATACATTTTTAATTTATAATCTTTTTATTAATTAATTATCAAAGTTTGAAATAAATGGTATGATTACTGTTTTTATACATCATTGAAAAAAAATTTGAAGTCCTGGCTGAGCTTTTAAACAATAATGTCTTAAATAAAAAGCCAAAATTATTGATCAGTCAAGTAGGCGAATTTCAGCCGACCGTCACAGATATTAATTCTGGAACATGGAAGAATTATTGAATGTAAAAATTGGACCAGCTGATGACCGATCCGCGACTTTGTCAAGGAAACGAAAGCTCCCTTAAACCAAATATTTTGAAATGCTTTCGTTTCATGATGATCGGGATCAGTCAAGCCAAAATTATCAATAAAATGCTTGAATCTAATAGAAAGAATAGCAAGTGACTTTTTTGATAATCATCAAAAAGTAATTTTTTGTTTGTATTTTTTTAATATTTATTAAAAAAGATGGAAAGATTGGAAAAATGTATGGGAGATGTGAGTAAAAAAATGGACTCCTTAGAATGTCTTCCAAAAATTGAATAACTTGTACAAGCAATAGTAGTAGTAATTTGCAATCTTTTTGCAAATTACTACTACTGTTTATCAATGAATTGAACGCTTTGGAAAATAAATCAATAGGTTCATACAGAAGTCAAAGTGCGGTAAGATGATGTTTTGAAAAATTGTAGTTTAACACTAAATGAGAGGTGATGGAGTCTTTCGATAGAATATTAACTTAATAACTCTTTGACTTGATTTGGAAAATTTAGGTCCTTGTAGATTGGAATTCCTGATAGTTTGAAAGATTCAATTACTTTGATCTTTACATTATCGATACTCTGTCCTTGTTTACCAGCTATTCTTCAAGCTGACTTTTCTGGTTCCCGTAGAATTGGAGCGTTATTTTCGATTTCAAGGTCTTAGACTCTTTCGGCCTTCTTTTTGACGCGTTGTAAATTTTCCAAAGATTGGACTGGACCGGGCAAATCAATTGGTTGTATGTACAGCTTCAAGAGAACTTGTTCCATCAGTTTGCTTCGTTTAGTGGCCGAATCGAACTCATGTTGGAATGATTCAAGTATCGGTCCTAGTTTTCGCTGATTGTCTGCGATGGTATAGCGGACCTGGCTATTTTGATTACTTTGTCGTCCAAGTCGAGTTTTACCGACTCTTTAGTGACATGATTGTTTGTTCATTAGAAAAAATTTTAGAATAAAAACTATTTCAATTTGTTTCATAAATTAATAAAGAATAATTCTATCAAGGTACTAAATTTTATTTAATTTTTTTTTTTAAATAAAGTTAAGTTAGATTTTTTGAAGCATTTTTTTCCCCTTTTTTTCTTACACTTTTTACAGTGCAGCAAAGATACGATGAATTTACCATGTTTTACGTAAATTATGGTAAATTCACGGGCTCCGTATCAAAATAGCTATAAACAAAAGTTGTATAAAGTTCAAATAAATCAATAAAAATATATTAATTTTTCTCAAACTTATATTATCATAAATAGATTTGATTGAAAAATTTACTAATTTTTCTTTTTTTTTGAAATGTTATCAGATTTTGTGAAAAGTCAAAGTCAAGTCTGGACTTTTATTATGATTCAGAAATTTTAAGGCTATGTTTTTTTTTTTTAATTTTTACAATTTTTACAACACTGTTCATAATTCAATAAATAATTCCTAAGTAAAGTCAAATGACTTAGCCTTAAAAAGATATATCTTAATTCCATCATTTCACCAAAAAAATAATTCAATTTTTGACTTACGCACAAGTCTGATTTTAATCAATCACATTAAAAGCTTTTCTAAAAAAGTCATTGTTGATGATTAATGATTAAGTTTTTTTTGGAAAAAAATGACTTAAAATTAAAAAATTATCTATTAGTTAAGAAACATTTATAAATTAATTTTTCTTGTTTTTAGATTTTAGAATTTTTCAAATAAAAAAAGCTTTGTTTCTGTATTTTAACTAAAATGAAACTCGGCATTCTTTTTTTTTTAATTAAATCAAATTCAAAAATTTTATTTTACTAAAATAACCCGATTGATTTAAAAAAAACTATGATTATTTTGAAAAGTTAGCTATTTTAAATTGACTTATTTATTTTAATTTGGAGGTAAATTATTGTATCATGTAAATTTAAATTTACATGTCCTTTTTAAATAAAAAGACGTGTAACCTCATGTTGACATGATTACCTCGAAGTTGATTTGAAAATTGAAGACAATCGTGAAAAGGGACGTCCAAAGATACAGTACATTTTAAAACTAACTTTTACATTTCTTTTTCTCAACTATTCCTATCCTTTCCTAAGAGTTGAAGAAAGGAATAGTTAAGGAAAAGAAGAGTCGAGGAAGAGTCGAAGAATAAAATGCGTACAAGTTAGTTTTAATTTGTATTGTAGCAAAGCCAGCGTGAATGAGAAGTGAACCACCCAAATTACCTGAAATTGATACATTGACAATTGCTCCATCAGTACAACCATTAACATCATCTATACAACCAAATACATCATCAGAACAACTATCAGACTCATTAGGACAACCACTACCATCACAAGAAGTATCATAACTAGTGTTGGGGGCCGGTCGAGAGGCCACGTGGCCGGCCAGAAAAGAAAAATGGCCGGTTCATTTAAAGGCCAATGACCGTGACTGGCCGGCCAAGCCGCGGCCAACTGACGGACCGACCGTGAAATGGCCGGCCAAATTTTAAAAGACCGTGACCGTAAAGAAAAATTAAAAATTAAAAATTTTAAAGAAATAAAAATTAGAACTTATTAGATTTTCATCATCGATTTTTATAAATTTAATTTTTTTTTATTAAAATCGTTTTTATAAAAAAACCATTTAAAATACCGAATTATAAATTTATATAAAAAATTTAACGATTTTTGAAAAATATCGAAAAAATGTGGGGTTAATAATTAAAAATTACCTGATCCAAATTTTTGATAAAGGTCAGTTGGCTGGCCACCACACGGTCGGTTTTTATTTTGGCCGATAGTTGGCCGGCCACCTCATGGTATCTAAAATTTGGCCGGCCATTTCACGGTCGGTCAGTCAGTTGGGCGGCCCTGGAAAGGTCGGCCTTTTTAAAAACGGTCCACAGACGGCCAGCCAATTCACGGACGGTCTAAAATGCGGCCGTTTATACTGGCCGGCCAAATTTGGCCGCCGCCCAACACTAATCATAACAAAAAAAAGGACAAAAAAGGTAGAAATAAAGATGTTATTGTTAAAAGATCAGCTCGATTGGCTAAAAAGAATTAAATCGGTTTATTTTTTTTTAAAAATCTAACTATTTCTTTTGGCATGTAATTATCAATTATGTTATTAATATTGAAATAAAAAACAAAATTACTGAACTAAGGAACAAATATATTATTTTATTTCTATTATAATAAAAAAGGTACATAAATAAAAAAAGTAATACAATTTGTATCAAATTAGAACCAAAATAATTAAATATAGGCAAAAATAATATTCAATTTACTTTTTTTTTTGTTTGTTTGATCCAACTGGTCTACCGTGTTTTTTTTTAACTTGGGGTTGTGGAGTAACGGTAAGGGTCTCTTCAAGACGAATTTTTTTTGATATTGGCTCTTGTACAGGCGGATCGCCAGAATCTGATTCTTCAGATACGCTGATACGCAAAACATTCACATTTTGAGTTTAATTTGGCTGACGAGTTAAGGCATTGGTTGTAGCTTTAGGGCGACCTGGACGGCCCTTTCTTTCAAGTGGAATGTTCATTGCTATTTCTTTGATATGAAAAAGTTCTTAAAATAAAATTTAGTAAAAGTTTTAGAGAATTGTTAGGTGAATAAAACTTACTTAGCCGAGAACAGACTGCAATCACATGTAGTAGTAGTAGTAGTAGTAGTAGTAGTAGTAGTAGTGTAAACTGCAGCTTGGAGTCAACCAAGCAGAGCTCTAATGAGCTATAGCAGTCGCATTAAATCGTTTCGCCATCCAAACATCAAGTTTTGCTTTGAAACTGTTTGTATTCCTTGAGTTGATAATTTCTTCCGGTAGTTTTCCAATCATTGACAACCCGGTTAATAAAAAGTTAAATCTAGGAACACAACTCCTAACTAGCTCTCGTGTAAGGTTCTGAATATTCATTACGACGATAGTTTGCTAGAAAATTGTTCAGTTGTTTTTTGCTCGGACATTCGATTTTTTGTTTATCTAGCATGTCTAGAATTGCTGATGGTTTCAGATCTGAAAAAATAAAAATTAATGAATGTTTAATCTTAGAAATTTAAAAGATTTACTGACTCATTTTTTCGTATTCAATGATTTTACTTCTCGCTGGCTCTCTGATTACATAATTCGTCTTTTGCTTTTCCCATTTTGAATGATCATGAACCTCGTCTGTCATTTCAATAAGGATAGGGTCGTTAAAACTATAAAGCTTTAAGCGAATTGTACATTTTGTACATTGATACCAAATGACATCGCCAGGCAAATTCTCTGTGGCCCGCTTACAGGTTCAATCGTTAGCGGCAAAAGTCATAGCTAGATTTCCTTGAGCTGATTCTAAGTTACGAAAACTACAGAAAGGGAGGTAAACTTTTCCCTTTTCTCCAGTTTTTTTAACTTGTTCTGGTCTAATGGACTCATCTTGGCTTAAGTTGTTTGAGATTTTGAGAATAGTGAATATTGTCTAGCTCAAAAATTTCCTTTTTGTATAACACCAATAAACTCATCTTGTCGGAATCAGCTTTAGAAGGTCTTTTATTGAAAAAAAGTTTTTTTAGATATATATTTGTTTCAATTAAATCAAATTAGGTGTCAAAGAGATAAAACAGTTACTAATTTAATCATATTTGACATTATTTAATTTAATTGTACTAACAAAAAATAATTGACACTAACATCAGTATTTTTGTTCTAGAAAATATTATTTTTGTTTTTTAAAAATATTATACGCGATTTCTTTTTTATAATTAAATAAAATTTTATAAAACGTCAAAAATTAAAATAATGTTGTGCAAATTTTCTTTCGTAATTTTTTATTTAGATAAATCTGAAAAAATTGAAACAAAAACGATTCATTTTTTAAATTGATTTTATTTTAATTTAAATTTTAAATTAATTTAATTAATTTTAAATAACAATATAATAAAATTAAGAGAAAAAAAAAATTATTTTAGTTGTATAGTAATTAAAGAGAAGCCAAAAGAAAGGAGACCGAAAAAAAGAAGCCCGTGGAGGCCGAGAGCGAAAAGAAGACCTCTCGTAAATAAATAAACCTTAGACGTAAAATCGTCTCGTCCCGGCACATCCACCACCCTTTGTACACATACAACAATCAATTAAACTCAAAGCTTAATTTTCAAACATCCATCTTCTCTCTGTCGTTTCCTGACCCTACCATTTCCAGTAAAAAGTAAAAATAAAAAAAACTTCCCGTTTTATAAAAATTTCATCAAAATGAACCAAAAAAACCAAAAACCAAAACCAATAATCAAATAAACCTCTGAATATTTCACAATTTCCTAGATGCTCAAAATTTTCATAATCATCCGGAACGAGTCCGTCCGAACCAAAAAACTCAAAAAAAATTAAAAAAAAAAAAAAGTCATATTAAAAAAAAAGTCTCTTTGACGAGAAAATAAATTAGTTTTTAAGCTAAACTTGTTAAAATATAAATAATACAAATAAATTAGTTGAAACAATGTGGCAGCGCCGATTTCCAATAGACACCAATGTCTATGCTGTATCGGGCGGCCTTCTGCTTCACTCTTCAAAACAATTACCCATTTTTTCTCTCTCTCTCTTTCTCTCTCTCACAAACAAAACACAAAAACAAAAATTTCCCCACTAGAGAAATTTATAATTCCAAAAAAAAAAAAACAATTCTTTGTAATTTGACTCAATAAAAACAAAAAAAATAAAATAAAAGAAGAACAAAAACCAAGAGCAAAAATTGAAGCAAAAGCAAGTGGGCTGATTTCACCAGATAATGTAGTTTGTGTTGGTAGACTGGGGCTGCTGGGGTTGAGCGAGGCCGACCAGGCCGAAAAAAGAGCTGTTCTCGAACGGACTGATGCTGGAGGTGGACGAAAAGGCGCTCGAGGTGGAGGAGACGCTGGAGCGGGCGCGCGCACTCTCCGCCTTTGGCGAGATGACTTGGCGCGCGAAAAGCTCGTCGAGCGACGAGTTGCTCGAGTGGGTGGACGAGGGCGAGGCGTTGAGGGACGCGTTGGGCTCGAACAGATCGGGCAGCCGGCTCTTGGGTTCATGACAGTCGAATTTGGGCGCTGCCGAGTCGAGCTCGCTCTTGATGCTGAGCAACAGCGAGTTGGACAGCTGCAGTGGGTCCGAGTGCTGCTTTTTGCGGCCCAGCGCCGACAGCCCGCTCGCCAGGTCCGCGCTCTCGGCCAGCTCGTGGATGAAGTGGCAGCGCGGGCCGTACGGACAGAAGCCCTTCGAGTGGAAGGTCTTGCAGAAGTCGGTCTTGTACTTGGGGTGTCGCTTGACGTCCTTGAGCTCCTGGGGGCCGTGCGCGAACTGGCACTTGTCGCCGTACTTGCACTGTCCGTTTTCGCTGAACTGCCGGCACAGCTCTGTCTTGTAGCGGCTGTAGCTGGTCTGTTTGGCGGCGCTGGCCACTGTGCCGAACAAATTGGCGCTGAGCAGCATTTGGTTGAGTTTGAGGGACTTGTCAAAGTCGGCCAAGGACAATAGCGGCATTGTGGGTATCACCGGTGGATAAAAAAAATTCTAAATTTAAGCTTAACACCAAATTAACACCAAAATAGTTAGTCGTGTTCAGATTAGAAGCAATTGGAAAGAGAAAGAGTAGCAATTTTTTAGAAGTTAAATGCGCGTTTAGCTCAGTGTTAGTGTTTTTGTTCATTTTTTTTTCATTTTTTGTTCAATTCTTTTTTCTTGGTTTCTTTTTTTTTCATTTTGTTTTTGTTTGTTAAGAAGCGCATCATGCAGCTTAGTATAGTGTAACAGTTTTTAACAATTTGGCTCGTGTGACTCAGCTCGCGATCAGTCTTCACCTCGTGAGCGGACCACAAAATTCGTCGATCACTAGGACTTACGGCCAAATGCGAGTGAGTTTGCTGCACATTTCAATCTTTTAGTCTAATACTCTCTAGTCCTTAGTTTTGTTGTTGTTGTTCAAATATTTGATATTTTTAAAGCAGCTGGGACTGACTTTGTATGCTCAAGCAAAGCAATTCAATTCAAGATTACAATTAAGTCTAGTTTTGATTCTTTTTTTTTTTTATTCAAAATAAAGTTTTATTTTAATTTTTTAACTTTTTTATTTTTTTGAATTGTGTTGTTTTTAAAAAATGATGGCTCACTCGAACCCAAAGGACAATGGTCATCCCATTTTTTTTTAATTCTTTTTAATCATTCAGCAAAAATTTTATTTTTGTACTATTAATATTAAAAACAATTGAATTGATAACTAAATTTTACAAATAATTCATCTGTTTCCTTCTTTTCAGCCTGGCAATTGAAAAAGTATATTATAAAAAGGTTTTTATTTTTGATTAGCAAATTTTGGAATTGAATTTTGAATTTTTTTTTTTAAATTTAAAAAATATTTTTTTATTGATATTCATTGAAATAATTGAAATTTTGCATTTTATTAAAAATAAGTTGTGACCCTTGTGAAGATGCAGCTCATGATTCTTGGAAAAGAATACAAATAACCCGAAAAAGTCAAATTTTTAAATTTTTTATTTTTTTCAATTGTCTTGACTTTCGAAAAATGATGGCTCACTCGAACCCATAGGACAATGGACATCCCATTTTTTTTTAATTCTTTTTAATGATTCAGCAATTGGGAGATTTAAAATTGAAAAAAAAATTCACCTGAAAATTTTTATTTCTGTAATTAATTTGTAATTATTAATATTTATTTTTATTTATTTATTTATTTGACGAAGAACCGCTTGCCGGTCATTGATATCCTAGATATGCTGTTAAAAATAGCTTACCTAGGTTTAAAACAAAATTTATAAAAAGTATGTTATTATAAAAAAAAAACAAAATAAATCATTATAGTCCTATATACAATTTAACCGAATAAAAGTGTGAATAAAAGTATTTTGTCTAATCAGTTATCTCTGTCAAATCTGAGCCACTTGAAAAGTTCTTCTTTTAATTATTAATATTAAAAACAATTGAATTGATAACTAAATTTTACATATAATTCATCTGTATCCTTCTTTTCAGCCTGGCAATTGAAAAAGTATATTATAAAAAAGTTTCTTATTTGTGCTAAGCAAATTTTGGAATTGAATTTTGAATTTTTTTTTTAAATTTAAAAATTCTTTTTTTTTTTGATATTCTTTGAAATAATTGAAATCAACATTTAAAAGTCAGCATTCAAAAAGATCATTTAAATTTTTTTAACTTTTTTATTTTTTTTAAATTGCGTTGTTTTTATAAAACACTTTTGAAAAATGATGGCTCATTCGAACCAAAAGGACAGTGGTCATCGAATTTTTTTTAAAGTCTTTTAAATCATTCAGCAATTGGGAGATTTAGAATAGAAATAAAAATCACCTGAAAAATTTTATTTTTGTACTATTAATATTAAAGACAATTGAATTGATAACTAAATTTTACAAACAATTCAGCTGTATCCTTCTTTTCAGCCTGGCAATTGAAAAAGGGGGACTATTTTTCGGGCTTCTTAAATTATTTTTTTTGCTACAAAAAAAAAATGATATAAAAAATAAATATATGTTTATTTTTTGTGATACAAAATTTAATGTTAATGATATTTAATTTACATAATTGACATATTTTTTTTTAACTCTGATATAAAAAATAAACAAATGGTCATTTGATTGATTTTTAATTAAACTCAAATAGAGAAAATTTGGAAAAAAAAATATTTTTTTGTATTAAACACTAATTGAAACTTTTTATTTTATGAGCATAATCAACTTAGCAAATTATCTTTTTATTTTTATTATTATTTTTTATAACTAAAAAATAATTTAGATATCTGAATAATTAATTTTTCTATCTTATACATTTTTTTTTCTATCATTTGTATGAAATTTTATATCTATTTTTACTTTTATTTATGTAGCAGAAGAATGAATTTTTTGTATCATCATAAAATATAAGTCTTGAAAAAGTATATTATAAAAAAGTTTCTTATTTGTGATAAGCAAATTTTGGAATTGAAATTTTGATTTTTATTCTAAAATTTAACAATAAATTTTTTTTGTTTTTGATATTTCTTGAAATAATTGAAATCAACATTTAAAAGTAAGCATTAAAAAGAATCATTTAAATTTTTTTAACTTTTTTATTTTTTTGAATTGCATTGTTTTTATAAAACACTTTTGAAAAATGATGGCTCGTTCGAACCCAAAGGACAATGGTCATCCAATTTTTTAAAAAGTCTTTTTAATGATTCAGCAATTGGGAGATTTAGAATTGAAATAAAAATCACCTGAAAAATCTTATTTTTGAACTTTAAATATTTTTTGAATTCATAAAAAAAATAATTCATCTAAATCCTTCTTTTCAATATGGCAATTGTAAAAATATGATAAAAAAATTCTTATTTGAGATAAGTAAATTTTGGGATTGAAATTTTGATTTTTATTCTTGATTTAAAAATAAATTTTCTTTTTTGATATTCCTTGAAATAATTGAAATCAACATTTAAAAGTCAGCATTAAAAAGAATCATTTAAATTTTTTAAAATTTTTTAATTATTTGAATTGTGTTGTTTCTCAGTCTATTTGAAAAATTTCTTTTATTGCGTAATTTTCCGTAGAATTACACATTTATGGTAAAATTTGTAATAAAATATTTATTTTTAAAAATTAATTTAAAAATTTAAAAACAAAAATTTTTGATCAAATTTTTTTGTCCATTTTTTTATATTTCAGAATAATATTAAATTTAAAAAAAAGTATATCTAAAAGGTTCTAAAATTAAAAATAATAACAATAATAATATTATCAAAAATTTTTGAATAAAAATTAATTCAAAGAGTCAAATAATTTTTTTCATTTCTTATTTCTTTTTTTAATTTTCATTAGAAGACCTTAAAATAATTGGGTTTTGTGAAGTTCAGTACAAAAGAACAGAAAAAAATGTAAAAAAATTAGATAACTTTTTTTCTAAAAGTTTAAAATTAATTCTGTGAATGCAGAATGGTGCAACATTCAACGTTGCATCAACTGTAAAAGTTTGCTAGTGATGTGCAAAATCTCTGCAAAATGCACTACACTCGATTACATTGAAATTTAATTTCTACTGAAATCTGCAAATTTAGCAGACCATGATATTTGATGCAACTTTGAATGTTGCACTATGTTGCATTTACAGAATAATGTTTTAACCTTTAGAAAAAAAGTTATTCAATTTTTTTACATTTTTTTCTGTTCTTTTTATCATATTGTACTGAATTTCAAAAAACCAAATAATTGCAAAAATAAGATAAATAATTAAAAAAAAACATAACGAAGAATATTTTAGGTGAATTGTGTTTGATCACGCAATATGTCCAATTATCACATAATATATGATCTAGAAAAAAAATCGTTCTTTATGATTTTAAGATCATAAAATTAATTTAAAAATTAAAAGATTTAAAAAAATATAATATTAAATTATTAATGAAACCCCAAATTTTAACTTTGATAACTTAAACAATGATTTATCTAAAATTTTTTAAAATTGAGCTTCCTGGTAGTCAGACTTTTAGCCGAGTTAACGATATTGGATTTATAGCAAAATTTATATCGAATCCTAATACATTTTGCAGTTGTTATTTAACAAAATTCTTTAAAAACTCAAATCCTTTTGAATGGAAAAAAATTAGTTAAAATAATGTTTTTAGTTATTAGATAACAAATTAAAATAATTCCTTAACTTAATTAATATATTATTTCATGACTTTTTTAATTTTTTAATTTTTTTTTTAGAATTAGCTCGAACTCGAACAGAACAAACATAAAAATAAAAACCTAATTGGACTAGTACTGAAAAGCGAAACAGTTCAGAACATAACTTCACTTGACGAGCTTTTCGTTTGGTGTAGAGATAATGAGGGTACTCCAGATGATTCAAATGTAATGTTTTGTCCGATGCATCAAATCGACCACGACCGTGGAAAAATAACAGCATTGCATATTTTCCTGACTACAATAAAGCTGATATCTCAAGTAGAAGAAGATGGTATGCTTTAAACTTTATTTAAATTTTACCTATATAAAATTAAATTATTAAATTTTAGTTGAAATGTAAGCAACCATCGGCATCTCTCACTCAACTCAAAGAGTCTATATTGATATTGTACTATAGATATTTATGTAAGTTCTAAAAGGTGAAACAAAAAATTTTTTATTTAACAGTCCAGTTTTGAAAAAAAAATATAAAGAAATATTTGCCAATAAATTGATTATTTTTAATCAAATTATATGTTTATTTAGAATTGAAAATTAAATTTTTTGTTATTCTTAATTTTCAATTACTTTAAAATTTAACCAGTTTAAACATGTAAATTGTATTTCTTTCCAACTATAGCCACCTGATATAAAATTATTTAAGTAGCGATGACAAAATTTTAACATTTAAATAAAATAAATTTAAAAATTGCAAAAAAAAATTTCAAATGGAATATCAGAGAGAAAACAACGAAATCTCAAAATATTGATATTTTATTTGATCAGTACTTTTTCTTGTGTTAATTTTATTTGAAACTTTTTTTAGTTAAACATATTTTGTTTCATGCTTTTTCATCATCCAAGTTTAAAAAGCTCAATTTTATCAATTTAAATTAATGAAAAATTGTTTTATTTTTGTAATTTTTGCAAGGTTTGTATGAAAATTCACAATGTCAAAATAATATTTCCCAAGTTGGCTTCCATATAGTCTTTTCTTTAGTTTTAAAAGCGACAGCTTGAAAACAGAAAACTAGTTTGCCTGCAAAAATGTTGAATTAAATAAAAGTTTTTTTTTTTTATGGAATTTCTTCCGTGTCACCAAAAAGAAATGAAATTTGAATTATTTTTCTAAGTGTCTGAAAAAGAAATTTTTTCAGACACTTAGAAAAATAATTCACATATACAATAAATATCAAAGATTTCAAATATTCTACTGGATGGCTTGACAAATTCAAAAAAAGGAACCATATTAGCAATATAAAACTGCATGGCGAATCTGGTTCAGTTTCTTCTGAATTGATTAATGATGGTAGTCAAAAAATTAAAAATTGGACTAAAGACTTTGACCTTGATGATATCTACAACATTGACGAGACAGCACTATTTTTCAAGCTAGAGCCAAACAAAGCACTCTCGACTCAACAAGTTCATGGTAAAAAAGTAAACAAAGAACGAATAACTATTGCAATCGGAACAAATTTGACTGGTAAACATAAACTAGAACCTATTGTAATAGGTAAATACAAGCGTCCACATTGCTTTAAAAATTGTAAACCAAGCGACATATTGCCATATTATTTTAACAGTAATGCATGGATGACTGCAATCGTTTTTAGAGACATTTTGGAAAAATTTAATGCTCAAATTAAAATATTAAAACCTAACCGCAAAGTATTGTTATTAGTAGATAATGCGTCTGCGCATGGAACTGAGCATGATTTAAGTCATGTTATTGTTAGATATTTGCCTCCAAATTGTACTTCAGTTTTACAACCGTGTGATGCAGGAATCATACGGTCGTTTAAGTGTCATTATCGAAAATTACTCGTAGAGTCTCTATTCGAGCCTTTTGAATTGTTCAATGAAGCCAAACTACCAGATTTAAAACAAGCTCTTTTGATGGTTAAAAGAGCATGGAGATTAGTAGACTCTGATTGTATTAAAAATTGTTCCAATAAATGTGATATTGTAGAAAAAAAAATTAGTTGTGATCAAAACAAAATTTTTGACGAAACCGTTAGTTTATGTTCTCTTGATGATCTTTTAAAAAGACTGCGTAGTGGTTATTATGACTATGTTTGCTCGGCTAAAGAATTCATTGAATCAGACGAGAGGGAATCAACGAGTGAGTTATTGTCTGATGATGATATTGTTCGGATGGTCAGGTCCGCGAGTGATGTGATAGAAGAGGAGATTCAAGTCGAGCTTGAAGCTGAAAAAATACCCTTTGATAAGGCGTTTGAAGGATTTAAAATGTTTTGTAAATATATAGAAAGTTCTAGTTCATTTAATGATAAGGATTCTGAAAATTTATCTTATTTTAAAAACCGCGTAATTTTTTTTTAAGATACCGTATTAACTCAAACTAAATTAGAAAATTTTATTAATCACGAAAGTTAGATTTTTATAATATATTTAAATTGATTAAATTTCAAAAAGTTGTTTTTTTTAATAAAAATTTTGTAAATTAATCCGTATTTTTTTAAATTTTAAAAGAGATCCGGTTTATTCATTTAATCGTATAATTTAATCCGGATTGATTTTTAAGAGGGCTATTTAATACGAATTAAAGAGAGTTGACTGTATTGTTAATTTTATTTTTAAAGTGCACTTTTTTTTCAAAGCATTAAAATAATTTGATAAAAAAAATTGTAAATTATGCACATTTTATTTATAGATGAAGACAAAAATATTTTTTTAAAAATTCTAAATTAAAACATATCTAAAAAGTTTTGAATTTTTAAAACTAGTGCGAGTTTAAGCTAGCGCGATTCCTATCAACTTTTTTGAAGCCACGCTTCACCTTCATCAACTTGGGAATCTTGTACAGGTAACTAACATAGAACTTTTCCACCGTGTTCAATTTGAGCGCTGTCCTGTTTGCCTTTAACCAGTCCTTGAACGCCTGAAACTCGTCCTTAAGGCCATTGCATTTGCTCTCGAAATTGTTTTTCGAGGTGCAGTAAAGGGTTCCGTAATGGACTAGGCTCGCGGTCTGTATGCTCAGCTCGATCAGCCTTTGACGAGTTTCGCTAGGCTCCTGGTTGCTTTTGTACATTTCGAGCTCATTGCGGAAGCGGAGCAGGTTGGACCTGAGGCCAGAGTCGGTCTCCAGAATTTCAAAAAAGCGGAGCAAAAAGCGCAAAAATTGGGCGTCGTCGTCCGGCGACGCCTTCAGCAGGGTCTCTATGTCCAGCTTGAACCGAGAGCCTATTTCCATATAGTCCTTGTTGTAGTATTTTGGCTGAATAAAGCACAAATTGCTACAGAGCACATCCATTCTAGTTGTCAATAAATATTTAAGCTTGGAGATAGAATATTTTTTGAATAGGCCTTGTATCCAAGAGCCCAATTAGTCCTTGCGCCAAATCGAGCACACTAATTTTCTCATTTTTAAGGAAACATGCTTTTTCAAAGACTTGTTTATCAAATAAAAAGTATGAAAAAAGCTATTGACATTTGTTCCAAATGTTAAAAGCTTTAATCAAAATTTCAACCAAGCAAATAATTAAATTTAAAGCTTTTTCTCCCAAAGAAATCAATAATCACTTATCGTCGTTTTCAATGAGCTCATCGCCAACTCGTTACATCAACAATATGAAATATCTCAAGTTAGTATTCATTATAAATTAATAGCATATTTTTAGGGTTTTTTTTTTGCATTTTTTTGTTCCTTCTGTATATTTAAATATATGAGAAACCTAGTTGAGATTTTAGATAGAAGAAAAAATGGCTCTCTTTTTCCCAAATTTTCGGGCGTCATTTAAACGAGTGTCTAAAAAGACAGCCAGTCAGGACTGTTTGTCCAGTCCTGTTCTAAAGCATATCAGGTTTTGGTGCTTGTTTAAATTGAAGAAAAATTTGAAAATATTTTTATTTTTTTTTCAAGCCAACAAGAAGCGCAGGGCATCGATGAAGAGCTTTTCAACGAGTACAAATTTAGCTTGGATCAGTTGATGGAACTTGCTGGATACAGCTGTGCGACGGCCATTGCCAATGTAACTTTCTTTTTTTCTTTTTTTTTCTCATTAGCTACTCATTTGTAAGGCCTATCCAAAAAATTATTCGACTATGAAAATTTTGATCTGTTGTGGACCGGGAAACAATGGTGGCGATGGTCTTGTTTGTGCCAGGCATCTTAAATTATTTGTAAGTTTTTTAATTTGTTTTGTCACACTCTTCAAATGTCATTAGTTTTGAGTTTGTTTAGTTTTTTTCAAGAGAATTTCAAAATAAATTATTTTTAAGAGATTTTTTAGGGCTTAGATTTAGAACGAGAAGTTTTTTTTTGTTTAAAGTTAAGTGAATAAAAAATCTAGGAAAAGATTGTTTCTCATAAATTTTGATTAAATGTAATGCTGACATAAGTATGAAAAAGTTGTAATTTTTTAGTTGATATTTCAAAAGGAGTAATGAATTATTTTTGTTGAAAAATTGATAAATTCTCATAGATTGAAATTTATGGCTGAAGATTTGTTGTTGAAATTTTGAGTAGAATTCTTTCAAATAAATTTACATATAAATATTAATTAGTGTTTATTTTAATTTTAATTTCGACAAAAACTTATTTTGACACTGATTATTTGAGACACATTTTTGCTTCTTTAGAAAACTTTGGTATTTTGAAATTCGAATACAAATTGACAAAAATTATAATGATTTTATTTTAGGTAATAAAGGTGCAACAAAGTATGTTAAACTTTTTGGCAGTATTTTTTTAAGTATATTTTATTAACTTTAATTTTAATTCATCAAAAAAGGAAGAATTTTTGTACAATTAGTATTCTAATTTCACAATAACGAAAACTTTACACCAGATTGAAGAATAAAGCGAGTCTTTTTTTAAAATTAGATGTTTTAAATTACTATCTTTCAAATTTAAAGTTTCAATATAATTAAAAGCTTTTTTTGAGTCAAATAAATTAATTTTAATAATTGATTTCTTTTCTAGAAACCATGCTAACACTCCAATTTTTCATTCTTCTATCAATATATTTGACTAATTTTTCTGGATGATTTCTTAAATGTAAAAAAAATCAAAATTATTCTCTAAATTGAAGTCAATTTTGATATTTCATTTATTTCACTATAAATAATATAAAGACTTTCATTTAATTTTATATTTGAATCTGAATGAAATACGAAATAATATGTGAAAATCATTAAAAATTAATAAAAAATATTTCCTTTTTTTTCAAAATTTTTTATTAAAGATGAAAAAAATTATCCAAAAAAATTGTACTTTTTTTTAACCTTAAAAAATAAAGCAATAAAAATATTTAATTTTATTATAAATTTTGTTGATTTAAGAATAAAATTTAATTATTGATAAAAAGGTGCTACACAAATTGCACTATTTTACAATTTTGTTTTAGAATTTTTCTTTAGAATTTAAATTTAACAAAAAAAAAGAAAATGTTTATTTTCAATTTTTTATTACTTAATAATTTAACTTTTGAAAATTACACATTTTCCTAATTTGTTCCAAAAAAAATATATAATTTTATTCGATCCACAAAACTTTTTTAGATTCCTTTCAATTTATTTTATCTATTTTATTTCAGTAAGCAGTTTCCTTTCATTTTCTTTTATCTGAGTTTTTATTGCTTATTTAACAATTTTTTTTTATCTGAAAGATCTCGGTATAGATAAAAAATGATAAATTTTATAATTTATTGAAGCTTTTTTAAATCCTAATGGAAGATCATTATGCTTAGAAAAATAATTAAATTTCGTAGATCAATTAAGATTAAATAAAAATGAAATCTAATTTTATCATTCTGAAATAGCTGCAGGTTAAATTTTAGAAAAGCCTCCATTAAACGTTAAAATTATGATTTTTTTCTTAAATTAAAATTCTAAAAAATTTTAAAAAATTAATCTTTTCAATTATTCCAACTAACAGATTTAATAATATTTTTCTCAAGGGTTACAAACCGACAATTTTTTACCCAAAACGCACAGAAAAGCGAATTTTTACTCATTTGGTAACACAATGTGAAAAAATGAATATTCCCTTCTTGGATTGTTTGCCAACAGAGAGCAAACTAATTGACTTTAATTTTAATATTATAGTTGATGCCATTTTTGGCTTTAGCTTTTCAGGTAACAAATTGTCTAAAAATAATTTTTTAGGAATTTCAGGAATTTTAATTCAAGGTCAACTTCGGGCTCCATTTATTGACATACTGGAAAAGCTAAAACTTGCCAAAATTCCGATCGCTAGCATTGATGTTCCATCTGGCTGGGATGTGGAGCATGGAAATCCTGATGGTTTGCAGCCGGAATTTCTTATTTCACTAACTGCTCCAAAAAAGTGCGCTAGACATTTCAAAGGAAAGTTTCATTATCTTGGAGGTCGATTTGTGCCAGAAACTTTAGCTGAAAAATACGAGCTTAATTTGCCAGAGTATCATGGAACCGACCCTTTTGTCTTATTAAAACATGATACCAACGAAAAAGTGGTCGAATAAGTTAACTGCATTAGATCAGATATTTTTAGTTATTTTTTTAAGTGTTTGGTTTAAATTTTTGTAGTTTCGAAGTCTTCTAAACTTAACAGCCATTTTTTCAAATAAAAATGTTAAATAATTTTTTTTTCGTTCAGTAAAGCTCAATTTTATTAATTATCTTTATATAAAAAGTCAATTTTTTTTTTTAAATAATTTTTATCAGTCTAATCATCAATAGTGTTAAATTTTTTTAATTTTAAATAAAAATTTTTCGAAATAAATAAATAAATTTTCTCAAAATTTGGCGCAAACTATAAAGATATTGATTGTACCGTTCAGATTACATAATTTAAGAAGTGGACACACTAAAACATAAAATATATTTATCAAATAGTAATTAATAAATTAAAATTAAAAATTTTGATTCCCATGAACAAACTTTTTTCAAACTTTATTTTTATTTTTTTTTGGCTTAGAATTTTTTTATCACCAAAAATCAGCATTTATCTAATATTTCTCTTCTCATATTAAAAATACTCTTATGATGTTAAAATACTTTTTTTGTCTAAAAAAACTCTATGAAATAAAAATACAAAATTAAAATTTAAATGCTCATTTTAATAAAAATACTCTTTAATAACAAGAAATTAGATCAGTAGTTTCCGAATCAGTCACCAAATAAATTTAAAAATCACTTAAACATTTAATTCTTGTCTCATTTAGTGTTGGCAATCGATTCAATAATCGACTAACTTTAAATCGAATAATCTTTTTTAGTCGATTATTAAATCGAATTTTAAAAAAGGTGAATCAAGTAAAAAAGCTAAACAAAGAATTGGACAACATCTTTATACAATATTTTTCTAAAGTTTCAAATTCCTATTTAAATAAAAAAAAAAATTGAATATATAAAAACTCAGTTTTGCACGCCTAAAATAAAATAATTTTATTAATTTTTGCTTTTAAACCTTAAATTTTAAATCAATTTAAAAACATTTTTTATTAAAATAATATTTTTAGCTAATTCCTAACTTTTCATTTTGAGATAAATTAAAAGTTTTATAGTCATCTAGAAAAAATTATTCGATTTATGAATTTTGTCAATTGACTGGAGTCGATTACCAACACTAGTCTCATTTTTAATATATTGATTGACTTCTCGCCAGGTTTCAGCTGTTATCCGTGGTAAATCATAAAATTTTTTGATACCATCTAACTATTCATATTTACTTAGTTATTCAAAAAATAAAAAAGGTATTCTCTCAATCGAAGTGTATGATTATTTTTGATACTATTATTTGATGAGCTTTAATATTTTGAAACCATAAAAATAATTAAAAAAACCACAAAAATAGTAATTTTTACCACAAATTTAATAAAACATCCACAATTTTAATAATTTTTCACACATTTAATACTTTTTCCACTAATTTAATTAAATCGCAACTATTATAGTACTTTTGACACAATTTTAATACAATCACCATAAATTTAATAAAAAATACCAAAAATATAATAAAAAAACTCCAAATAATTTCAAAAAATTAAATTTGTTTACACGTATTTTGACAATAAAAATATTTTTTTTTTCAATAATGAGCCGCATGTTTTACAGTTATTTTTGAGTTTAGCATTATCTTTGATATCGGAAGCCATCGCACTTGTTGTTGGTCTAACACAAACACGTTTACTTGGAGGAACAACTTTTTTTTGGGGGTTGCAAGCCAGCTTTTATTAAATTTGTTATGATGGCTTCAGGTTTTTGACCAAAATTTTCATATTCAACTATTTTTTGATATATTATTGGATCAATCTTGCGAATATCTTCTTCATCATTTGGATGATTTGTATGCTCATCATCTGATATAAAACAATTACCTTTTGATCCGTCTGTTAACTGTAAATATAAAGCTGCACGACATCCATGCTTCAAGTATTTGCAATAAAATCGATGCTTATCTCCATCTTGACTCTTAAAAATCCAAGTATTTCCATTGATTGTCCCGTCTTTGATTTCTTTAAGAATCACATCAAAATCTTCAAACGACTTAAACAAATCATATGTAATTGCTTTCCCCCTTTTTCTAATCTCATTAGCTGGTTTGAGAACATCTGTCCAATCTTGATCAACATCTTCTAATGTTTGGTTGGCTGGATCTTCTAATACACTCTCCTTAAGTAGTGTTTCACTCATTTTTTTCGATTTTCTGATAATATTTTTTTAAAAAATTTATCATTAAATAGAAAAAAACTTATCGGTAATTATCAATTAATAATTGACTAAATTTGTGGCACTTTTAATGAATATATTGTCATTTTATTAAAATTGTGTCAAAAGTACTATAATAGTTGCGATTTAATTATTTTATTTATTTTATTTAAAAGATAATTTAGGAAAGGAAAATTTCCAGGGCAGCTCCGAATGGCATATCCTTCTTTTCAGCCCTCTTGTTAGCAATTTTAATTTTACAAAATTTAGATTATTTAAAAAAAAAAAAAAAAAAATTTTGGAATCTTTTGTTTTTTTTTTTTCTTTTATAATTTGTATTTACATTGTTAAGTAGATTCAGCTATGTACTTGGCAGGGAGGGTATACAATCGAATGGAGTTTTGAATTTTGAATTGTTTCTGTTAGTGCGATTTAATTAAATTAGTGGAAAAAGTATTAAATGTGTGAAAAATTATTAAAATTGTGGATGTTTTATTAAAATTGTGGGTGTTTTATTAAAATTGTGGTATTTTTTACTATTTTTGTGGTATTAGTTTATTACGGTCCTTATTTGATGATTCCAAAGCGTCGTTTTCAATTGTCTGTTGTCAATTTCAATGCTCATTTCATTAGCAGATAGACTCTTATCTTCGACTCATGAATAATTCAATGTCTCTTCCACATCTATCATTTTTTAAAATTTTATATTCAAATAGTAATTTTGTTTGGAAGAAGTTATTTTGATTAATGCAAGTAATTTTGTTTCAAAAAAGTATTCTTTTAAAAAGTGAGATTTTTTGGTGATAAAAAAAGTAAATTAGTTCAAAAAAGAATTTAAAACCTTTTCAAACATAATTATAATCACCTAAAAAATTGTATTTTTTGGCAATAAAAAGTTTGATTTTTTTACTAAATAAGTAATCCAGTTTATCAAAACGATTAATGATGAGAAAAATTTATTATTTGAATCTGAATCCGATCTTTGCTCAATATTAAAGTGGTCCTCAGCAAAAAATTTATTTTACATTTACAGTAAGCTAAAAATCTTTTTAAATGGTTCAAATAAATTAAAACTTCTAAATGTAACTTTATTTTGATTTAGTTCTATATGTGTTTAACACTACTGTATATGTTAAACAAAGAAAGCGGAATGCGGAAATTCCGCTTTTTAGGTATCTAATATTGCGGAAATGTTTTATTCTATTATTCTATCTTTAAGTGAGGCTAATTAATGAACAAAACAAAAATAGAAATTCAAATAAAAAATGAAACTAAATTTCAAATTGGATAAAATTTTTAAGGTTTGATTAGTTTTGTAGAAATTAAAGAATTTAAGGCACAATAGACCGATCACAAACATTGGATGAAGACACAATTTCTAACAATTACTTTATTTTTGATAATTGAAAAAAGTTGAAATTTTAAGTTAGAATTAAAAAAAAATAAAAAGAAATTAGAAAAAATAAAATATTTGATTCATGCATAAAAAGAAACCTCCTTATTTGAATGCAAAAATCACAAAAATTGATTTTATTTTTAAATCAACTCAATTGTTTTAATAAAAAATAATAAAAAATTATTTAATTTTAATTAAAAATGAACTTTGAGTTTTATAATAATGTTCCGACTCTTGAATTTGTTATTTATTAGTTTTCTGTACCGAGCTTACGCTAATTCAGAGTAAATATAAAAAAATAAAGATTAAAAATAAAATAAATCCATGTTTTCTTTAAAGATCTTAATAACATAGTTAACTTTTTTTATACTCAACCATTCAATAAAAGGAAGTTTTTTACAGCAAATTTAGTTGCACCATTGAAAGATTAGCTTGCCCTGAAATAATATTAGAGACAAAAAGTAAATTTAAAAAAAGTTGATCAATAAACCAGTTTATTAAAAATTCTTTTAAAGGAACATTGGTTGACTTTGTGCCGAGGAATTCTAATTTTAAAGAAGCTTGGAATAGAGCACAAAATTTCTTAAGATGGATAAACAAAAAAACTAAAATAAACCAAATTACCAAATTAGATGATTAAAATTAGTAAATTTAATAAATTTTCTCAAATTTTACCATTTTTTACCTTTGTTAAAATTGAATTTTACGTAAATTTACGTAAAAAAAAGTAAAATTTTAAAAAAATAATTTTTGAATCGTTTCAAAAGCAAAAATTTAAAAAATTAAAAATTTTACTAAATTTGCATTTTTTCAAACTTTTTTGCCTTTTTTTTAATTTTACAAATACTTACAATATTTTACGTAAAATTTGGTAAAAACCATGTAGCAAATCAGCATTGAATGATTTGTTGGAAATTTTCTCTTGTTTCAGTATTTGCAAAAATAATCGGTGGTTATGGGCATCCCTTGGGACTAGAGACAAAAAAACTTGTTAATTTTGGGCTTTTTTTGAATAAATTTCTAAGATGAATTTTTTTGTAATATAAAAATATCATTTTCTAGTAGAAAATTTTACGCTCTTTCAGGTCATATGTGGCTTTGGCATGTTTTTTATACTTTTGGTGAAGATGTATGCATCTAACTAAAGAATACTTTGGCAAAATCAATGAAACCTTTGAGCCTATGCAGGCGAAAAAAACTTTTTTTTCGACCTCCCCTAAGAAATTGGCACTTTGAGGTTTCCACATATGAAGATTACGAATTTGAGGTCGAAAATCGAATCCAAAGATAGAGTGGACCTTTTGGGCATTGTGAAATTTTAGTACAAAAATTACAGAAATGGTTCTGCAAAAAGTACAATATTGTACAAATTTGTACAAAAGAATTACAAGCTCTGCAAAAACTCTGCAATTTATTGCAGAGTTTAATCAAGGATTTTTTGATGGTGTGCATCTTACAGAAAATTGCCGAGTTTTTGCAGAGCTTGTAATTCTTTTGTACAAATTTGTACAATATTGTACTTTTTGCAGAACCATTTTTGCACAATTAGAAAAGAAATTATAAAGTTTCTACTTTTTGCACTGTAATTTTTGTACTAAAATTTCACACTGCCACCTTTTGCATTTTCTGAACCCTACAAACAAAATTCAAGATAAACCTTTAAAAATGGAATGTGAAAAAATATAAAATTCAATCGAGTTTTCAATTTTTGGCAACAAATTTGGTTCGAATAGATCCATAGAGACCGAAATAAATTTTTTAATTAATTAATTGTCTTTTTTTTAATAAAACAATGACACAAATAGAAAACTTGCTACTAATTTTTATCCTAATATGGTCAAGTCCAGTTACTGGTAAAAATTGGGATGAAAATTCTTTCAAGAAAGCATTTCAAATTCAATGGGAATACTTGAACCGAAAGCCTGAACCTGATTGGAAATTTCAGTTTAATGACGACTCCAATTCCATAACCGTGTGCAATTATAGATTTTTTCATGTTAAAAGAATTCCACATCACAAATGCTACTTTTATCTACAAACTAACAATATAGTAAACTTAGTTGAATTTTGTAATGAAACTAAATATACATATTTAAGAGTCTTGATCCTTTCTAATAGTAGCCTAAGCAGTTTTAGGTGCATATTCTCTTCTTATTTAGTCTATATTGATTTGAGTCACAATGAGATCCGGCATTTATTCAAACATTCTTTCTCCCACATGAATTCACTTAGCTACCTAGATATAAGTAGTAACTATTTGAAAACAATAGATTTAAAATTCAATTTGGTTGATTTCGAAGAAAATTGGCAATTTAAATTAAGTCTAGCGAACAACACGCTGGACAAGATAGATTTAAAAATAAATCCTTTTTCAAGACACCTGTGCATTAACATTTCCAACACTAATACGGAAGTGTGGCCCAATTTGCACAAAGCAAAAGCTACAGTTTATTTGGACACTTTTAATTTAACCATTTTTAGTGATATAATTGTTACAATTGACCAAAATTTTAATTTAAGTTGGGGCGCAATCAACCAGGCAAGAGTCGAAAGAATATCATTTGACCAAAGGAACATGGGCTTGAGAGAACATGTGTCCTACCGCAAAATTGAGGGCCTAACTGAGATATATTTTAGAAGAAATTTTTTAAAAATTTTACAAAAAACTGATGTGACAATGTATCCGCCCAAGATTTCAATAATAGACCTAAGTGACAATTTGATTGAGTATGTAGATCCAAATTTTTTCGACGGCTGTCCCAAACTAAACACTCTGAATCTAAGAAACAACAGGCTCTTCTCTGTTAGACATTTTGAACTTAGAATTTTGTCTCTTTCTACTCTCGATCTTAGCTATAATTTAATGAGCTCATTAGAGTATTTAGTGCTTAAATCCAGCAAAGACCTGCCAAGTTTAACCATTTATTTGGATAACAACAAATTGACCAAGATACCAGTGATTAAGTGCCAGGTTCAAACGATAGAACTAATATCTTTTACTAATCAATCAACAGTGGATTTTGACACATTTTACATGAATTTCAATGGAATTAAAAACACTAGGCGAAATCCGCTCATAAAAAAACTTGACTTGTCACGCAACAACTACCTCAGGAAGGTGTACGATGAAATATTTTGCTTTTTAGGCCAAAATATATGGAACAATTTGAAGATAAATTCCATCAATTTGAGTGCAACTCGGCTTGACATTCAAAAAATTGGCTGCTTGAAACAGCTTCAAATAGGAGATCAGGTGGATCCTGAAATTGTCTATGACAAAAATGCTTATGCATACAACGAATCTGAATGCAAGTACAGTGAAGATACAGATTGTGAATTGCACGCCAAAAGAGTGGAGCAGCTCATCATGGTCACTAGCAACCAGAAAGGCCTCTTGGACCTAATTTTGACTTGTTTGATAATTGCGGACTTTATATTGTCTGTCATATTGATCAAAATATTGTGTTTATCTTGAGCAATAGAATGATTGATCTGTGAGGATAATGGTAATGGCTTTGGATGCTTTTTAAAATAGTAATTAAAAGGGTTTTAGGAATTTTTGATAAAATATTTGTATTAGCAAAAAAATTATTGTTTGTAAAATATTAAAATAATTATTTTTTTTAAATGAAATAAATTACTAGAAGTTTTTCTTTCAAATTTTGATTAAAATGGCATTTTTTTTCGAGTTTCAAGGTTTAAATCAACAGGCTAGTGCCCCTGTTCATAAAAGATACATTTACACTTCAATTAATCAAAATAAAATTTAAATTTAACACATTTTTAATAAAAAGAAAAAAATTTAAATTTGGTTTAATTGAATATGAAAAAAATAGCTGTAAATATTTAACATATTAATGTTTAAATCAAAATTTTTTAATTATCTTTACAAAATCTGTAAAAATTAAGTTAATATTATCAAACATTAAAAACTTAAATATATACAATTTCAACATTGATCTCTTGATCACAAAATAAACACCATAGCTTTAATTCGAACCTACATAAACTTAATTGTAATGAAAAATTCAAGTTATGCGTCAATTTTAAAATTTAATTAAATTTTTTATTTTAAATAATAAAATTTCATTTATTTTTCTTTATTATTAGCACAAAGTATAAAAAAGTTATCGAGTTTCAAAATTTTTTTACGTTTCTTTGTTCAAGAATTCACAAATTCATAGTCTATTTCATTTTTTATTAAAAAATATTTTTGAAAACTTACAAAAAAAGGTATCTTGAAGGACACACTCAATTCAAAAAGTTTATCTTTAGAAATTCAAATAAATCTTTGATTTAATTTAAATAATTTTAATTTAACATGATTAACATGTTATGTAGATTTAAAAACAGACTTGTGCTTAAGTCACTAAGTCAAAGTCAAAGTTAAGTCATTTGACTTGACTTGACTTAGAATGACTTGATTTTTTTTTGGGAAAGTCAATATAAAACGGGTAACAAGCATCCAATCCTAATTATGATTCTTTAAATTTTAATGTTGTAAATATTAGAAAATTAATTAGAAGATTTTTTTATCAAATTCCTTCGAAAACACAAATTAAATTTTTTGAAATTCAAGTCATTCTAAGTCAAGTCAAGTCAAATGACTTAACTTTAAAAAAAAAAATCTTAAGTCAAGTCAAATCTTTGACTTAACCAAAAAATGACTTAAAAATGACTTTATTTTTTGACTTACGCACAAGTCTGTTTAAAAAACAAAAAAATTTGAAAAAACATTTTCTCAATCCATTGATAAAATCGTTTTTTAATTTACATTAGTGATTTGACATTTGTGTTTTTTACATAATTTTACGAAAATTTACGTAAAAATAAAACAAAAAGGCCAAAAAATTGACCAATTTTTCATAATTTTTCAAAAAATTTGCAACATTCAAAAAATCCATTGAATTTCTAATAAAAAAAAAATTAACTAAATTTTACTACGTAAATTTACGTAAAAAAATTTTTCTGAAATGGTAAAAAAAGTAAAAAATTTTTTTGATAAAAATTAAATTAAAAAAATTGATGATTGACCAAGCACTGTTTTTCTCTATCACTATAAGTAATACCGTTATCAAAAAATTAATCTTTATAAAATTTTTTTATCAATCATGTTTCTTTATTTCACTTTCATAAGGTGCTTGATGTAACTCACGCATTTTTCGTCATCTGAGTTTTTATTAAATTTGAAAATGGTAACTGATTTTTTGCAAAGTTTATTTTAATTTTTAACTTATATGGAATTTATTATATGAATTTTAAATTTAATTTTGAATTACTATTGAGAAAAAAAAAATTAATTAAACTTTACAAAAAATCAGTCAATACATTTAAAAATACAAATCGATTTTAGCAATGGATTGAAAAAAATTTTTTTAAGGTAATTTTTATTTTTTAAATCTACATTAAATGTAAAGCATGTTACATTAAAATTATTTAAATAATTTAAAGATTAATTTTAATTTCTAAAGATAAATTTTTTGAATTGATCATCAACTTCAAGATGTCCAAAAAAATAGATTGAAAAAATGTTAACACTTGACTATTATTACAGTTCCGATTTTTTATTGAAAGAGAAAAAATAGAGATTACATTATATTACGTTTCATGATCTAGAAAAAAAATTTTTTAAATTTTTTAATTTTAATTTTAGCACATTAATTGCAGTCCAAATTTATAAGATATATCTTTAAATCTTGTTCAAATTAAACAATCATAAATTACCATCTCAATTTTTCTCCGTCTTTTTATATTATTAAATTTTGAATAAAACTTATTTATTTATAATTTTGAAGCCATAAATTTCTGATTCAAATGCTTCCGAATCAATCTAAAGCTTGATTTCCTTGAATTATCTTCTTAATTATAGGCAAGAATTGCCCTGTTTTGTTTTATTAGTTTAAAATTTTTTGCATTAATTTTCTTTAAAATCATACTTTAAACAAATAAATAAACCAAAAACAAATTTCTTTAAAGCAAAGATTATTTTTATTAATAAAAATGATAGATAGAAGCTAAGGTAGTTTAAGCAACTATACAAGAAATGAAAATAATTAAATTTTATAAGAATAATCAGGATTTGCTCGATGCAGCAGAATTAGAACTAGTATGAGTGGGGATGATTGAATTAGTTGAATTATTTATGATACTTCGATCGAATATTTTGAACTTGTTCGCCGATCCACGATACTTTATCTCAAGTGTATCTATACTCCAGCTAGATAACACAATCGATTTAGATTGCGTGAAATTTTGAGAAAAATTAAAACTCACTTGGGATCAGACTCTTGGCGTGATGCATATACGAAAAATTCCGCCATCTTTTTGTCGCCTTTAACCAAGATTTTTATCTTTAAGAAATTTAAAAATTAAGAGTTTATTAAAGATAGCAAAACTTACCTTAGCTTCTTTTTCCTGAATATCATTAAAGATGTCTGACTCGTCAAACTTTTCCACTTTTATGCGTCCACCCAGCGTATCCACGGCCGGCTTGTAGCCATTCAGCAGTTCAATGGCATCTGTATAGTAGTTTTGTTTGCTTATCTTGGCTATTTAGTGTGTAAACACCAGATTATATTAAAAAAGGTGATACTTACATGAGCTATAATTCATTTTGTATAGGTAGTATCCGCCCCCGAACAGCACGCCCGAGGCCACGTACACTTTGAGCAGTTTTTGCATTTTTTTTACCAAAAAATTCAATTAATCTTAAATAAGTTAACTTTTTGAAATTTTGATTTTTTTTTAAATTATGACAAAAAATCAGGGAAAAATCAGCTTAAAAGTGTGTGCTATTTTTTGTTGAAATTTAAATTCAAATTCAAAATTTAGATTGAAAATATTAATTTTTTTATTTTTTTAATCAAAAATTGTAGTATTTGCTTTAAATTTTGGGTGATCATTTAGGGAAATAAATTTTCAAAATTTCATTTGCTTAATCTAAATGGCCCTCTTCAGAATAGAATTATGAATAAAATTATTATTTTTAAGAAAAAAGAAGTCAATAATTTATCAATTAAAAAATATTATTAAATAAAAATATAGAAAGTTTATTTTTCTATTTATACCAATTTAATTAAGTTGTCTTTTTTACAAAAATGACTGATTTAATTTCAGAAAATTTATTAAAGGAAATAAAGCATAAAATTTTTTGACGTCAATCATCGATCAATTTTAAAATAAAAAAACTTATGTTTTAAAAAGAACAAATAAATTATTCAAGTAATTTAAAAAAATAATCGAGGTATTTATTTAAGTTATTGAAACAGATATCAAAATAATTGATCAAGATAAAATCAATTGAGTTAGTTCGATCAAATTGAGATCGACAAACAACAACTATATTTACTAAATTTTATTCAAATTATTCAATAATAATCAATTATAAAAAGTAATAAGACCAATTTAATTTTTTATTCCTACAAATTGTTTGTTAATAATATTGAAGTTTTAAAATTGTGATACTTGTACTTTTTTATGTTAGTTAATTGATCATAGAATTAAATTTTTTTTTCTATATATAGTATTTATTAAAATACATAATTTTTTTAAACTTTTTTCTAAATATAAAAAATTCAAAAGTAAAGAGCTACTAAGGAAGATAAGATTTTTACAAATTCTAACTAAAGATGTGATTAAAACACATTTTTTAATCGAAATAGCAATATTAAAAGATTAAAGTAATAAAAGAATTTGATTAATGAAAGTTAAAAATTCAGAACTTTATCTTTTTTTGTTGTGATTTTATTTATAAAATTAAGCGAGCAAAAATAATCTCTTTCTAAAAAGATTAGAAATCTTTAAAGATCCAATTTATAAATTTGAATAATTTAAAAACTTTGGCTAGTGAATTTAGTACCAATAAGTAAAAAATAGTTTTGTCAAAACTTTAAAACTCAGGTAAAATTATTTTCATTCTATTACATTTATTACCTCATGAGGGTTTTTAAATTGAAAAAAAAAGATAAAATAGCAAAAAACAATTAATTTTAATGTTAAACTATTTTTAATTTAAAAAGTGCTATGTTTCTATTTTTCAAAAATATAAATTAAATATATGCTTAACACATTTTTGTTCACAAATATATTTTTTTATTTATAAGTAATTTTTTTAAAATGCTTTTTTTTTGTTTTTAAAAATCTGATAAAAAAAATAAAAAAAAAGGAATAAATATTTTTTCTGATTGCATCAAAAATTTTTGAGCTTGTTAACTTTGTAATCCACTGGTCATATTATTTAACTGATTTTATGATCAATACAACAAAATTTTTGATCATAAAATTTGGTAAAAGCTTAAAAATTTTAATTTTTTTGAATTCTCTGATCAAATTTTTTTTATTATTTTTGTCCAAATTCGTTTTTGTTCACTAAATAAGCTAAAAATTTTATTAAAGGCAAAAAAATTTTATCAATTGGTTTTTGGCCAAAATTAAATCAGTGTTAAATTTGGCGAATTCTGAACTTATGATCTTTTCTTTTCGATTCTTTTGTACCAAATTTCACTTTGAGCTAATTTTTAATTTGTTAAATGCAAAAAAAATTAAAAATTAAGCTTAAATTTTTCACATTTAAAAACAAAATAAATTTTATATCAATTAAAAATTGAGGGTTAAAAATGAGAATGATTAATGATAAAAATAACTAACTGAATAAAAGATAAATACGAGCTAAAGATTTATTTCTAAGACACTGGGTAACATAAAATTAGCATAGACACGTTTACACACAGTGGTAGCTATTGATAAAATTCTTGTTGGGCTCACACAAACAAGAGCTTTCGATACACTTTAGGTCGCCCTGGCACACGTAGATCTGTTCATTTGTCTGATAGAAAAGATTGGCGCCTAGCTGATATTGGCTCAGGTTCATGGTATTGCAGTAAGAATTGAAGGGAACCTTCCATTCAGAGTTCTTGACACAGGTGTAAAATGCCTTTTCAGAGCGCAAAGCACATCCCAAACAGCCCGTCCGGCATGATGATCCATTAAATTGTACTATGGGCGCGAATGATTTATTCGAGCATAGATGATCGGCATATTCATTATCAGCGAGCCATATTCTAAATTCAGATTGATTTGGATAGAGCTCATAGAAATCAATCTCTTTCTTAAGCACGTCAAACTCATTCTTGTGCAGTAAATGATTAATGGAAGAGAACGGTGTAGTAGAGCAAAGTTTTAAGCTAGATGGGTAGTTTGCTTCAATTTGCTCGAAATTGTAGCATTTTTTATGACGCAGAATCCAATTTACCGGTTTTTGGTTCAGATGCGAAGAGCAATAATAAAGAAGATCGGGCAAATTTTGAGAGATAAAACTTCTGGAATTCATATCCTTCATAGTAAGCTCGCTGTTTAACCCATTAGTAAGCGATATAAACACCCAAATAAGCCTCAGATACATTTTGAATTTAGAATTGATTTTAAGAAGATTTATGCTTGTTATATTTGGTTATATAACATTTTTTTGAGAGAATGTTTTTTCTAAACACTTTATTTCTCTTGGCATAAAATTAATCAATTTTTGTTTTTTTTGCATCTCATTTTAAAGTCAAAATTGAATTTAATTAATTGATTTTAAATGTTGGCTTTTTTTTTTTTCTCAATTGAGCTCTGTAAAATTTGCTACTGTAAAACTGGCATAATTGTTTTCATGTTTTGATTAGTTTAGGCAGTTGATTGGAAAATCTAGTTTTATCAAGGGATTTTTTCACAATTTTTTATTTTTTTCAAAAACAGAATAAATAAAAAAAATGAAGAAATTGAAAAATATGTCTATTTTGATTTTTTTTTTTTAGCAAAATTAGCTAAACTATTTTCGGTTGATTTATTTTTATATTAAGCTCATGGTCTGTGGTATAAATATTTTTTGCTTTAAACCATTTGATAGAAAATTTGGTTGAAAATAAAATTATGAACAAAATTTAATTATTTATTTGCTTAGAGAATTAAAGCGTTAATCCTCAGGTAGTGAGAGTATGCCTTAAATTTAGCCCTCACTCTCTCAAAATAGACTGAGATAAAAACAAAGTAAAAAATCTTGAAAAGCGATCAGTTTTAGTCAATTATTGAGAAAAATTCTATAGCATAAAAATCAGAAGGTTTCAATTTTTTTTTTGGAAAAAAACAAGTTTATTTGTTTTTATCTTTTTTGATTTTTCGAAGATTGCTAATTTTTTTTACGGGAATCATTGTTGTTAAATTAATAATTCCTTTTTAAGAAATGATATATTAATAAATATTTGGAACAAGATGAAAAAAGGTTATGTATAATAAATCTACAAAATGGTCTTTCTAATTGGAATAAAATATTTTTGTTTTATCCTCTATCAGTAACAGTAATTTGATTTTTCTAACAAATTGAAAAAATTATTTTCTTATTTTCTATTTGATCAGTAAAAATTGAATTAAATAAAATTTGGATTTTTTCTTATTTCTGGATCAAAAATTGCTTGTTCATCAATATGTGAATAATCAGGTATTTTCCATTTTCACATTCAATTTAAAAAATTTATTCTTTCATTTTCTAAACTTTCTAAATTTTGATAAAATTTGATTTTATTATCCTAATGTGAACTAAAAACAAAATTTATTTTTTTCTCAGCTTCAATTTTATTAGCTTCGTTGTTTTGATTTCTTTACTTAATTTTGCTATATTGTTTTTTTAAATGTAAATGGATCATATTAAGTTGAAATTTTAAATGAAAAATTTTAATTAAATTTTTTTTTTGAAATTTTCTTTAATATCAAAATAATGATATTAGAGCTTAATTATAAACCTAATTAATCGTTTAATAAAAACAACGACTTAATTAAACCTTTTTTCTAAATAAATGGTCCATTTTTGTTTTAAGATAAAATTTTTTTCATGAAAATAAAAAATTAAAAAAATTCCTTAAAGCAAAAAGCTCGACGGCACGTTTCGACCAAAATAGTCTTCTTAAGGAACTTTTTATGTCCCAAAATTTTTTTAAAATTTATATATAAAAATAAAGTTATTAATTAATTTAAAAAAATAAGTTGATTTGCGAACCAAGTCATAGTCTTCTTTAGACTTGAAAATAAATTAAACTTAAATTATTTTTTAAAGAGGCGAAATTTAATTTTTTTGAAGATCATGAAAAAAAGTTTTTATCAAAAATTTTGTCAAGTAGTAGTAATTCTCATTTATCATTCAAAAACCATAATTTTAAATATTTATATATATTTTTAATTAAAAAAAGGTTTAATTAACTATACTTTTGAAAATGATCTGTTTTCTTAAGTAAACTTAGCGTTCCATAAACAAAAATGAACAAAGTATTCAAAATTAAAAAAAAACTTAAACCAGAATACAAATAAAAATAAACAACTTGTCCGTAAGATTAGGGGCTGTAGACTTGGCATACGGAGCTAATTAAAATTAATAGCCTACACACTCTGCTATTTATTTACACAAGAGTAAAATTAAAAGTAAATTTAGAGTTAATTATAGGCAAAATTTTGCTCATATTGTTCATTTTTATTCCAATAGATAAAGTTTATAAGTTAAATATGCTTTAGATTTATTGAGTAATCAAATTTTAGAATAAATAAATCAGAAATTTTTGAAATGTCTCGGGTCAAATTAGTCCGATATTTATTATTAATCATCCAGCTTAAGTTTACAAGTTATTTTAGATATTTAAATTGAATGGACTGAGTGAAATTGAGGGCAGTTAGTTACTACAAAAATGATTTTGTAAAATGGGAAAAGCAAAAAATTTCAAGTGGAAACCCTACGATGCCCAAAGTGAAACTACGAGTTTGTATAGCTATTCCCAATCATCAAAATGTTGTACCAAAGAGAACTTTTTCAAATTTTGCCGAAAATTTATCACCTTTATGATTTCGAGAGTGGGTCTGATGATCGTAATGATAGGTTATGTTCTAGCTGGGGGACTTATATTTGAAGCGATTGAGTCCGATTTCGAGAACAATGCGCTTGAATACAGTGAATCCATACTTGAAGAAATGCTCAGGCGAATATACAAACAAATTGAGAACAACTCAACCCGAGTAAAAGATGAATCGTTTTACATGTTTCTTAGACATGAAATTAGGTAAATTTCACGAGTGACATTATTCGTTTTCTTTACTTCTTTTTTTAGATCTTTCGGAGATTTTTTTACCAATGCTACCCTCAATGGAACTCTGACCGGCTCAATCGAACCGCAATGGGACTTTTTTGGATCTGTTTTTTACTGTGTCACTCTGGTGTCGACTATTGGTAAGTGGTTTAAATTGAAAGAAAAATTTTTTTTTAACTTTATTAGAAAATTTTGTTAGTAGATTTTTTGATGAAAACGCTAATTAAAAATTAAAGAAATTTTAAATAAATTTGAATTAAAAAACAAAATTAAAAGTTTTAGTAAATTAAAAGTTTAATTTAAAATTTAAAACAATAATACTTTTGGAAAATTCACATTTTCTTATGTAATATTTGTAAAGTGTATAAGCATTTTAATCTTCTTGCAGAGAATTGCGCAGAGTTTTTTTGCTGATGTTTTATTCTTAATATTTTAGATTAAATTGAAGATAATAAGGTAATTTAAAAAATTAATAGCACTTTTATTTGAAAATTTATTTAGAAAAAAAAATTAAATTTAAAGGCAAAAAATCAAATTTAGGATTATTCCACGAATGAACTTGTGAGAAAATAAATTATTTTTTGTAAATTTTGAGTAATAAACATTTTATAAATATGTGAAAAGTCAGGGCAAAATGTTATTTATTGTACATTTTTATATTTTTACATTTTTACATTTTTGAGAGAAGAAAAAAAAATCTCAAAATCAAAAAATCTAAATTTTCATTCAAGAAAAGTAATAATAAGTTCGCAATTAATTAAAAGGGATTTTCAAAAAATTATCCTTGGTTTTTACATTTAAATTTTTCTAAAACTCCTTTTTAAGTAATTGCGAATTTATTATTACTTTTCTTGAATGAAAATTTTTTGAGATTTTTTGATTTTGAGATTTTTTTTTCTTCTCTCAAAAATGTAAAAATTTAAAAATATAAAAATGTACAATAAATAACATTTTGCCAAAGTCAGATATTATTTTAAAACCTCGCAAAAAATTTATTCGAAACTTTTACGAAAATTTAAAAAAAAATAATTTTTTTTCTCTAGTAAAGTTATATTTATATTAAAATTACTAAGAACTCTTAATTCATACTTAGTTAGATCAAAGTTTAGTTGAATTAAAATAATATATAATGCAGAATACGGTCTTGATCAATTTTTTAGATTTTTCCAGTATATTAAGAAAAAATAAAGCCAAGTAAATAAATTATTAGCTTCTGTACATACTTTCGTATTTTCGTCTACCTTCAGAATAAAAAAAAATAAAATAAAATAAAGTTAAATAAGATAAAATAAAATAAAAAAAAAAATTAAAAAAAAAATGATAAATAAGTCAAATGAAAATTAAAAACGCTAAGTTGAAATAACAAGAGGTAATGTATGTTTAAATATTTGATAGATCAGGAAAAAAAGAAGAAATTATTAGGTAGCAATCGCAAAATGGAGTTTGATAGAAAATATTTGGATGAAAATAAATTTTTAATGATTTAAAACATATTTTAGCATTTGTTTAATTTAATCAAGTGATCATTGCTGTTTGATAATTACCTAAATAATTTAATAAATGCTCATTTATATTATTTTATATTCATCAAATTAATTAACATCTCCCTAAAATTTATAGCTACTTTATTCTATCTTATTTGAATGAATTAATTTTTTATATACATTTTTATTCTGAAGGAGCAGCTCCTTACATATAAACAAATAAATAAATAATGCTATGCCCTATATGATTTTTTTATATACTCATATATTATTCTTAAATGCCCGATTAATTATTAGCCAGAGAATTTTACCTAGACATCTATCTTTTAAAAAAATCTATTATTGTTTATTTTTAATCACTTAAGTTAAAATTAATTAAGATAATTTTTTTAACAAATTATCATTAAAGACTTGTACCCGTGACCTTCCATTTAACTCTGTGTGAAATTAGTCTAGTTTACCATTTGGAAAAAATAAATTCATCATCACGCAGTTTGGGTTCTACGAGTAGAAACAAATCAAGTTTTTAATAAAAGCTGAGAATTTCGATTTACTGTTTTTTATATTATTGTTAAAGTATAAATTTAATATAAAGTTAATGATCAAATTTATCATTCATCAATGTTCTTGAGTAAAATTTGATTTATTATTTAATTTAAGAGGCATATTTTAAATAGGGATGTATCAAAACATAGAAAAAATATACAGAATTTTATTATTAAGAATTATTTAAAATTTTCAAAAATTTCAACCTATTTTTATGCAATCATACCGATTTTTTACAAAATTAAAGCCATTAAATTTTCCATCGGATGGTGCATAAAAATTTGTTTTTTATCAATATTTCAAATAAATAATTTAAATTATTTAAATTGTTTTTTTGAATTTTGAATTTCTACATTTTTTTCGCCAAATTCTAATCTTCATCATATATTATTTTATAAAAAAATAATTTTTATATTCAGAATTTAAACAATGTTAGGTCCAAAATTTTACTAGCTTTAGTATTTTTTCTTTAGAATGATTTTTTCTTAAATGTGTCTTTTTCTCTAAAAGAAACGTTTTTATATTGAAAATCTATATATTTTTTTAATTTTAAATTTTACTCTTAGAAAAATTTGGCTTAGATATAAATATGCATTTTTTAGACAAATTTAAAATAAAAAAAAAGAAAATATTAAGATATTAATATACTTTTTTTAGTCTGAAAATAATGTATGCATGAGTAAATTTTTGTGAGACTACCTAATGTCTATCAAAAGTTATGGTATAAAAAGCAAATTTTTGTTATTTCTCAATAATTTTCAACTTATGCATTTTTTACAATTTTTCAAGAATTACTTTTAATCAATTTAAGTCAAAAATACTTCAATTATATCATTTGAAAGAGAAAATGATTTTGAATAAGATGGTATAATTTAAAAAATAATTTTATTATTTTTTAATTGAGGATAAACTATTCAAGTAGGAGCATATGTATCAAAGGCTGATTAAGTCATAGAAACAATTCAAAAATTTAACAAACTATGATTTTATGCACAACACATAGTAATCTTTAAGTTCACAAAGTTTCTAGCATTTGTTTTATTCATATCATATATTTTTCTCAATTTGAATTTTGTGCAAAGAATTTTGGTTCACCCGTTAAAATTTTTCATATCATTTTTAATTACAAAATTTAGACAAGATTTATTGAATCATTCTCTTTTTGGTTATACGCAGAGCTTTCTGATCGAAGCTCAATAGTTTCTGGATTGCTTCTTGTCTAAATGCTGGAAACTTTCATTTTATATTAGATACGGCTTGTTTGATTAAAAAAATTCCAATTTTTATTATTAAACTTAGAATTTTTTTCCTTCTTTAACATATTTATTCTCAGTGAACTCAAACTACTAAAACATATCTCTAAATTTAAATATCTAAAGAAGAATAAAATTGTAAAAAACATTCCAAAGCATTTCAATAAATAAATAAATATGTTAAAGAAGGAAAAAATTTCTAAGTTTAATAATAAAAATTGGAATTTTTTTAATCAAACAAGCCGTATAAAATGAAAGTTTCCAGAATTTAGACAAGAAGCAATCCAGAAACTATTGAGCTTCGATCAGAAAGCTGTGCGTATAACCAAAAAGAGAATGATTCTTTAAATCTTCTCTAAATTTTGTAATTAAAAATTATATGAACAATTTTAGAAAAACTTATTAATGGTTTGAATTTTAAATTTCTAAAGAAAAAAGACCAAAATAAACTATAACCACAAAATTATTAACCACACAAAGCTATAACCACAAAGTCAATTATACCACTGATTTTATAAAACAACCACAAATTAAATTTTGAATCACGCATTCAGTTCTTTTTCACTAATCTAGTTATATACAAATAATTCTATTTTAAACCATATTTTGATTGCTATAACCAAACATTTAATAAAATAATATCAAAAGAAGTTTAAAAAGTAATAAAATTAGAATAATATTTATTCAAAACCAGAGTTATTTTAAAGTCATACAGTCAAAGTCAAACCAAGTCATTAGACTTGACTTGAAGTTAACTCTTTTAAAAAGTCTTAAAATTCATGTGGCCGCCTAAATAACTACACGCAACACAAAAAAATTCAAATATTAATTTTTAATTAAAACTAACTTGAAACAGACTCATTCTTGAAAGATGAAAAATAAACAAATTATTATACTAGAAGATTAAAATTGATTATAATGATAAAAGATTCGGAAATATTAAGAAATTTAAAATTTGTGACACAAAAATGAAATTATTTTTTTGTTTGTATAAATTTAAGCAATAGTACTTTTATTCGGTTATTTTTTATACTTTTTTTGATAATATTTTATTTTAAATTTATGGCTATTGTACTCAAAATATGGTTTTAAATAAAAATCACTGGTAATATAACGAGTTTAGCTGAAAAAAAACTTAATATTTGATTAAAATTTAATTTGTGGTTGTGTTATTAAATAATTTGTGTGGCATAATTTACTTTTTTTATGGTATTTCTTACTATTTTTGTGGTTTGATAATATTTTTATATTTTTTAAAGCTAAATCAAAGTTTTGCTTATTGAATAACTTTTAGTTATAACTATATAACTTTCAATTTAGTTTAAACTCGAATTTTTGCTTGAATTTATGTATATTAGTATCTTCGACATTTAGACAGAAATTTTAAGCTGTTTGCAGAGTAATTTGCAAAAAAAGAACTGGTAATATGTCAAATGGCATTGAAAAAAATCCAGAATTTTTGAAATGTTACCAGAGTTTTTTAAAAGTCACAAGTCTCAAGTCAAGTCCAAGTCCGGACTTTAAAATTTTGAATACTTAAACAAAACTACGTTTTAAATCTTTTTTGATATTTTATTTAATATAATAAAAGTCCTATTTATAGGAGTGAGGATCGCTCACAATATCATTTCCACAAATTTTTTACCTTGTCAGAAAATTTAGCTCTTTTATTCAAGAAAAGATAATACAAAATGTTTTGGAGCAATTTATATCTAACTTGTTATAAGTACACCATTTACTAGGACCTTTAATGGTAGTTGAAAAATTTATTAAAACATTTTCACAATTTTTAGCTGAATGACTAAATTTCGTGTCATCAGCAACCATTATTAAGTAAATTTTTTTACAAGATAAATTAAATCATTTATAAAAATGAAAAAAAAGAAGAAGGCCTAATAATGAAACTTTTGAAACACAACCTTCATTATATTTTAAAAAATTAACCGAACTTAAAAAAAACTGTTTGTATTAGTCAAGTGAATTAATTAATTAATAAGTTTTTTTAATTCGATATAAAAATAAGATAAAAAAAGAAAATAAACTTATCCAAAAGATTGAATATAACTTTTTTATTTAATTAAGTTGTTAACCCAAAGTTTTCCAACTAAAATTGGATAGTATAATTAATTATTTATTATTCAAGGTTAATCAACAGGCTAGTGCCCATGCCTCATGAGACTGATTAACACTTCATTTATTTAATTAATTATTAATAAAAAAAAAATACATATATTAAAAATATTAAAATAAAATTTATAAAATTGAATAGAGTTATTGATTTAATAGTTATTTGAAAAAATTTAACAATAAGCTATTTAAGTTAAACAATTCAAATTTAGAAACAAAATCTGTGTAAATTAAATTTATATTATTGAAAATTGATAGCTTAAACGTTGAAAACTTCAACATTGATCTCTTGATCACAAAGCAATTTATTAATCTTGAATAAAAATGTTCAAATGTTTTTTCTCCACTTTTTGATTTGGCCATTGGTTCAATAAGGTTATTACTGTTCCTTAAAATATAATTCAAATTTTTTGAGTCATTTTTCTTTAATTTTTCTTTAAGAATTAGCGGAGCATTGAAATAAAGTAGACATTTATAAGAAAAAGTTAGCATCCTTTCAAAAATTCGATGTTGAAATGAATAAAGACCATACTTTTCTAAAGCGTTATTTATTTCATTAAAGCTGTTTGCTTCTAGCTTAAGATTTAAAAGTTTTATGATAGAGATATAATAACTTTTAGCTAATTTATTTATTGCTTCTTTTGAAAAATAGCATAAAAGCGTAGAGCAATAGTCAAAATACGGGAGGATAAAAGTCTTAAAAAACTGTATCTTTACTGAAGTAGCAAGATAGAAAATTCTCTTGATAGAAAATAATTTCCTATTAACTTGAATTGATAAATTAGATACAAATTTGGTAAAATTAAGATTTTGATCAATTATGAAGCCTAATAAGCAGATTTCCTTTACAACTAATATGTCTTCATTACCTACTCTAATCTTATCTGGATATAATTTTTTCCTATTTTCAAAAATCATGCAAAAAGTTTTTGACCAGTTTATATCAATTCTGTTAAAAATACACCATTCATTTAAATTTTTTGTTGTAACATTTAATTTTATCAAAGAAGTTTCAAGGTCTTTTTCAGAGATACTTATTGTTGTATCATCTGCAAACATTTTAATACTTAAATTTTTAAATAAAAATGGTAAATCATTGACAAAAATAAGAAAAAGCAGTGGACCCAGGACAGATCCTTGCGGGACACCTAATTTTAATTTTACTGGATTAGACTTTTCACAACCAATTCTAACTATCTGAGATCTATTTTCAAAATAGTTTGAAAGAAGACCCAAAGAAGAATTATCAAAACCATAGTGAAAAAGTTTTAAAAGTAATAAATTTGAATCAATTACATCAAATGCTTTCCTAAAGTCAATAAACAAAGAAACAGTTGTTAGTTTATTTTCTTTAGCTTTATTTATTTCACTGATATACTCATGGATTACTGTTTGACAAGAATGTCCGTTTCTAAAACCATGTTGTCCTTTAAATAAAATCTTATTCGATTCAAAATAATAAGATATCTGTTTTGCTAAAAGTTTTTCAAAGATTTTTGCTATTGGTGATAGGATTGATATCCCCCGATAATTGTTTATATCTGACCTGTCACCTTTATTTTTAAATAAAGGATTAACAATGGCAATTTTCCAGTCTTCCGGAATATTTTTAAAAAATAAACAATTATTAAAGAGCTCATATAATAATGGAACAAAGAATTCGTTAAGATTTTGGATAATCTTGGTCTGAATTCCAACAAATCCAGGGGAGCTTGACGAAGGGAGTTCGTCAACAGCCTTTTTAATTTCATCCAAAGAGAATTCACAAAATGAAAATCCTGGAGTTGAAATATTTTCATTAAATTTTAATTCTCTAAATGTATCAAAAATGTATTTGGCTGATTCATTTTCACTGGACAAAGAGGAAGATTCAATAGAAGCAAAGCAGCTATTAAACATTTCCACTTGATCAACAGTATTTGAGGCATTTTATTTCTAAACGCTAATGTCTTATTACTATGCAGCCTTAATTCATTTATTTAGAATTGATTTTAAATAATTTAACAAGCAGACCAATGTAGATATTTGTTTTTAAAATTATGGAAATAATATGGATCAGATGGTATATGGTGCATGCTTCCATCGCCTAATCACTATGCACCATTTACCATCTGATCCATTAAAAGAGCTTTTCAAAAATACATTAAAAATACGTACTGCTGCATTAAATTTACAAAAATCTGAAATTTAAAAAAGATTTGTTTTCAAATTTTTAAATATGATGCATCACTGAATCCAAAAATAAAATAAAAAAAAAATAATTTATTTTTCTTAAAAAAATATCACTTTTAGTATTAATTAAAATAAATTGATAAAAATAATTCCATTCAGTATTAATTTAAGTAAAAAACTATTGTTATTATTTTATTGAAATTTTCGTCAAGTCACAACTAAAACTAATTTTTACCCAACAACCCTATTTTTTTTCTAAAAATTAAAAAAAAAATTTGTTGCCAATTTTATATTGAGCCTTAAAACTAATTTAAATTAAAAGGATATGGTCACATTTCATGCAAAACAAAATGGGGCAAAATATTCACCATACTTTACAGCTCGATTGGTATTCCACTAATGATGCTTTTTTTGGCAAACACAGGCTCATCGACTGCAACACTTTTCAAGTTCATATTCAGAAAAATCAACTCGATCAAAAGAGGATACAGAACTCGCAAGCTAAATCGGCTGAACCGTGCAGCGTGGAAAACTTTTGAACTAAATGGCACAGACACAGTCCCAGAAGATGACGAACTGGAAGCATATGACCAAAATGAAGATTTCTATGACCACAAAGTCAATGCGGAAGCCGTGTCCAGACCGGCAAGTGAAAAAAAACCTCCCGAACAACAAGCAGAGCAAAAAACCTTCAAAAAAGTCAAGAAAAAGCCCAAAAGCTCCGTGGTGTCGGTGAACATCGGTCTGCGGTATGTCGACATCCCGGTCGAGTTCATAAAAACATTGGTCAAGTCAGCCAGCGCCACAAAACCAATAAATGTGCATCAAGGAGAGAGTGTGGCACAAAAAACTCAGGATCCAAAAATTGTGGAGGCAATGAAAAAAATAGACAGTCTGATCGAAAGAGAGTCTTCAGTGGATCAGGAAAGCGACAACGAAAATGAAAAGCCTACCTATTCTTTGGACAACATCACCTTGCCAAAGATGAACTCTTTCATGACCGAAAATGAGCTAAACAGCGCCGAAAGACTAAACGACAACGAGTATTTGATTTCAAACATCTTCAAGTCCAAGTCCAAGGCTAAGCCGTTCAAGTCTTCCTCTCTGAATGAAAAAAAAAGCAAAAAAGAAGCCGAAAGACCAAGAAGAATGAGCGTGTCCAAAAGCGAATTGTTGCTCAGTGTTCACAACGGAGCTGAGCGGCAACCCTCGGTACGGATGACCGAAATAAGCGAAACATCTAGAGCCAAGCAACCAGAGTCTAGAAATGACTTGAACCATTCATCGCCATCGCTGATAATCGACTTTGGCAACAGAAGCCAGAGCAAATTCAAGCGTCGGACCAATGTTACCCGATCGCTGTACGGCCTGGAGCACCGTGGTGTCAAAGGCATCAAAAAGCCCTATGGAAAAATCAAGATGAGTCAAATACCTATTTATAATACAAAGCAATTGAATTTGATTTACAAACAGTACAGACAAGAGAGGCTGGAGAAGCAAGGCGTTCCAGTCAGCTACACATTGGTGATAATGCAGGTGTATTTGATTTGTGGCATGTTGATTTTTAGCTCGTATGAAAAATGGGGAAAATTGGACGCGTTGTACTTTTGTTTTGTCACATTGACCACCATCGGCTTTGGTGATATGATTCCCGGTTCGACTTTGTTAAACAGAAAGGCAAGCAAGAATGGTCTTTATATATCGGCGCTTTACATTTTTGTTGGTTTAATATTGATTGCCATGTGCATCAATTTAGTCAAAACTCAAATAAAGCGCAAAATAAAATATGTGGCGAGAAAGATTGGACTTAGCAATTGTTAATATATATTTTTTTTTTTTTTCAAAATAAATGTTAATTATTTTTATTTATTTAACTATTTTGTTTATTTATTGATCATTTATCTTTTATTTATTTTGATGACGATGAAAATAAAAATGTTTGCTTTGAAAAAAATACCTGTCAAGTCTCTACTGTTTGCTCTTTTATCAAATAAATGAGAATCTTTTTTCTATCCTGCTACACAGAGTTGTTTAAAAGTTCCAAAAATCATTATTTAATTTTAATCCAAATTGAATGAAAATGGTACCAAATTGAAGCTTGGAATTTTACAGAATCAAAAAAAAAATTTTTGTAAAGTTATCAGCATTTGTAGGTTTATAAGCCAATAAAATAAAAAAAAAATCTACTAAATTTTCTAAATCTTTTTACAGAGTGAAAAAAAATTAAGTATTAACAAAGTTATGGTCATTTTAAATCCATGGGTTCACAATTCTTCTTCAGTATTCAAAATTTTAAAACCCAGACTTGGACTTTGAAAAATAAAAAAAAAGTCAAAGTTCAGGCCTTTTTTTTTTTAAATTAAAGTCTTTGCTCGGACTTCTTTTGAAAAAAAAAATTACAGACTTGGACTTGACTTGGGACTTGTGACTTTTAAACAACTCTGCTGCTACATAAGTTAAAGTGCAGTTTTTTTTTAAGACCTTTATTTTACCTTATTTTGACTATTGCTCTACTCTACAATGCTATTTTTCATTATTTTTTTCAACTTTTAAATTTAAAGTTTAAGACCAAAAAGGCCTTTTTTTTATATAGTAAAAGTTCAAAGTCAGTTTTTAAACCCACTTTCAAATTCTGCTATAAAAAAGTGAAATTTAAGTTTTTTTTTACCAATAAAGTTTTATTTTATGTTAAATATGTTTCAATTTTTTTGTTTGAATTACAAAATGTATTCAATGTTGAAATTATTATTGAAAAAGTGCGATGTTTCAAATATTCATCATGACCAATTTTTATTTGAAAATTTGAAAAAATATTGAAAATCATTTATTTAACTTTTAAACATTTTTTAATTCAAATAAAACCATATATTATATTATATATTTATAAATCAATATTGTAAGTAATTTTTATTTTAAATGTGTCAAATAAGCCAAAAATGTTAGTAGGTTTAAAAAACCCTCTTTGGGCTTTTATGTATATTTTTTTTGACATCAAATTATAACAATTTTTAAAGAAAAAAATCATAAATTTTTTGCAATTTCAGATTGAAGAATAAAAAAATTATTCAATTTTTAATTTTTTAAAAAAGTTTGTATTCAATTTAAAAAAAAGAGCTTAAAAAACCCGTGGCTTTTCTAGCGTTAAAGCCGATTCCTTAAATTAAATAAACAATTTTTTTTGGAAAAGTACGGTCTTTATTCGCTTCAACATAGAATATTTGAAAGAACGATTACCTTCTCTTTTAAATGTTTTTTAATAATAATTCAGCTTTAAATTTGAATGAAAAAATTGATAAAAAATGACTCAAGAAAATTGAAATTTAATAGCAAAATCCAATAATGGTGAAAAAAAATTTGAATATTTTTTCTCAATTTTACGAGTTATAAACTGCTTTGTGACTAAAAGATCAATTTTGAATTTTTCAACATTTAAGCTCTAAATTTTAAATCCTCAATATTAATTTGATTTAATTCCATTTCGTAGTTCAGATGTCTAATTATTAAAGTGTTCAGAGCAAAATTAGAATTAAATAATATATTGAAACTCTTTTGCTAGGTTGAAATTTTTTAATATAAAATCAAAGTTGATTTGGAATAAATTTTTAATTTTTAAAATAAAGTTTTTGCTAATTTAAAACCCTTTTCCCCTGAAAATAATTAGTCTTACGCATTTAAATGATTGAATTAATTTTTGAGGCAAAATTTTCTTCTTTATAATACAAAAAGTTAAGCATCTCTTCAATATTTTTTGTATTAAAATCATTAACACAATTTTTTCCGATTAATCATCATATTAATTTTTTTAGTTTTAATCTAATGGTCCAGCGATCTCAATAATCATAATTTTGTAGTGAAAATATAATACTTAGATAGCTTGAGGAGAAAAAAACTTAAAATTAATTTTTTTGAAAAGAAAAATATTTGTAAGATAATGCTAATCTTTTGTTTGTTTATTTGAGTCTAATATGTGGTAGAGATCAAAAGCGAACTTTTTAACCTTTTTTAGGAAAATTTAGGATATTAATAAAAATTAAATTGGAAATAATTTTTAATTGCTTTAATAACTAATTACAGCATAATTAGATATCATCTTTGGAATTAAAAAAATTTTAAGTTTTATTTTTTTTACTAAAAGAATTTTTTTTGTACTTTATAAAATATTTAAAAAGGATCAGATTTGGAATTTTTCGATTTTAAATGCATCATGTTATGTATAAAAAGTTTGGCATCTTGAAGTTGATGATCAATTCAAAATATCATTTCAATTCAAAGAGTGTGTCTTTAAATATTAAAATTAATCTTTTAATTTATTTAAATAATTTTAATGTAAAATGCTATAATATTATGTAGATTTAAAAACATAAAATAATTAAAAAAAAATAATTTCTCAACATTGATAAAATAGATTTTTAAGATTTATATTTTAATTAAATTCCAAATAAGTAATTAAATGAAAAGATCGATTTCTCATACAAATATTTTCGAAATAAAAAATTTATTCCTTTTTTTTAAATCTACATAACATGTAAAGAATCTTACATTAAATTATTTAAATAAATACAAAGATTAGTTTTAATATCTAATGATAAACTTTTTGAATTGAAATGATATTTTGAATTGATCTTCAACTTCAAGATGCTGAAAATTTTTAATTTTTAATATATTTATTCAGAAGTAATATTTTCACTATCAAAATTGATTTTTCTTTTCTTTTTTTATTTTTGAAGATAATTAATGCTTATTTTGTTAACCAAAGATAATTGCTTTTTTTTTTTGCTTAAAAAATAAAAATATACAACCAAATAAAAAACCAGATCTTTTTTGATCACTATAACATTAATGTTTCATTCGTTTTTTTTTAGTCAAATTCATTCGGTCACGAAATTTTGTTTTAAATTTTATGATTTATAAAATAGGTTAACTAAAAATCGGTCACATAAGTTATCTTTAGAAATTAGAAAAAAACTAATTATTAGAAATATTTTTATAAATTTCAAACTAATTATAAGTATGATTAAATAAAATTTAAAAGGTTCTAGATACTCAAATAGATTAGAGATAGTTTCGTAGAAACATGAATCAGGTCCACTCTATCAAAATTAATCTAATATACTCTTGATGAAAATTACTAAATTAAAAAAAATCATGATACAATTGATCAAATTTAAAAAAAACATAAAAAAGTAAAAATATAAAAAGTAATAATTATTAAAAGGCTCATAATGAATTATTGGTTAAACTAAAAAATAATTATTTCTAAATTTTAATATGGAATAGAAAAAATTTTTAAAGCTCAAGAAATTCAAAACTTAAGTGCAATCTTAATTTCTAATTTTTGACTTTATATTCGTATAAAAAAAAATTTAATTTTATAATTGATTAATCTGAAATAACTTCAGTTTTTTAGAATCCTGGGTATAAAATTTTTTTTTTCGAGCCTCCCAAAAAAATTAAATTTAGGCTTTCAAATGACGTAGTTTACAAATTTAAAGTCAAAAATTAGAAATTCAGATAGCACTTAAGTTTTGAATTTCTTGAACTTTATTCAAAAAAACTGAATTTGAAAATAAATTGATAATAAACTCTGATGAAAAAGTTTTAAGTTGTGAGAAAAAGTAAAGCAATAATTCTCTCTCTGAAATGACAATGAAAAAAGAATTTATTTCGAAGATCAAATTGATAATTTAGTTCTTTTGTTTTAAAAAAATTTTTTGTTTGAATATTTTAATTAAGTAATTTAATTTAATTGCGTACAAATTTTTATCAAATTCAAATATTTTTTAATATTCAAAAAAAAGTGATTTTTAATCAATGAATACTATAATCTCCATCTGGATCTCTTAATATTTTTCAAATTCTAAAAAAAGAGAATACATTTTTATCAATTTGAAAAAATTATTCAATTAAATTTTCTTATAAATTCTTATTTCAATTTTTCAAATTTTTAGATAAATATATAAGTCTTAAGCTTTTAAAAAGGCGCAAAAAAAATTATTGACTACCTTTTGTCAATCAGTGAATAAAAACCATTTTCATTCAAATAACACTCAAACAATTCCAATCATTTTGAATTTTATTTTGATCAACAAATTTTAATCCGGCTCTTGACACAATTAATTAAAAAATCTTTTTCATCAAAAATACATAATGTCATTAAAACAAATTTTACTCTTTTTAAAAAGGATTTTGTATTCTTTGCAAGCTTTAAACCATTTACGGTCATGTATTTTCCGAACTAGCATTCATTTCTTTTCTTCTCTTATAGTGGGAGGAAAATATCCGACTTGAAATGACATAAAAATTAACTAAAATTTTAAAATGAAAATGGTGATGAAACTGTTTATTACTGAATTAAAAAAATTTAAATCCAAATGCTAAAAATTGTTTTAATGTAAATTTAATTAAAAAACAATATTTTTAAAATTTTTAATTTAACCTGTAAAATGAATTAAAAAAGGGATTTTATTTAAAATTTTCAAAAATTGAATTAAAAAAGAGCTTAAAGATTCGAATTTTTTCGAAATGTCTTGGTTTAAAAAAAACATATATTGTTTTGTTTGTTTTTAATTATTCAAAATAATTTTCAAATTTGTTAAAAGGAAAACTTTTCAATTTAAACTGGTCATCTTTTTAATTTATCAAAAGTATTTTGATAGATGCATGTGATCATATCAAGGTCGATTTGTTTTGAATTTGTTTTGAAAAAATATTTTCCATCAATTATTGAATTAAAAGCAAACAATTTTAATTGAAAATTAGTTCCCATCAAGCGAATCAAGTAACAATTTGGACGTGATCTTAATCTTTTAATGGACATTTTTTTTATCTTTGGAGCTATTTTTTCTTAAATCTGTTCCGCATCAGCGACCCTCTCTCACCTAAATAGCTTGGCACATAGTTTTGAACAAAATAAATGATATGGCCTTTCAAACAAGACAGAATAAAGGATGACAACTCTTGATGGACATGACGAGATAAATATTTGAAAAAGAAAAGAACTCGTCAATAATAAAATAATAATTGAGTAGCTTTTGGGAGCCAGTGTAAAGCTCGAGGAATTCCTAATCTTCAAATAAAAGCAAATGGGCTTCTTAGCTTAAGTCACCCTGTGGAGAGAGAAAAAATTAAATTACAAATTTTTGGCCGAAAATATTTTCTTGTTATTGTTTTCGTATTTTACTCGGAGCCTTTTGCCAAAACTTGACTATGATAAATTACTATAAATTAAAATGAAATTTAGCTTTTTTTATTTCAGAGAAAAAATTAGGAAACAAAATTTCAAATGTCTCCTCCAAATCTTAATCTGGAGTCGAGTGTCTCGCAATCGCTTTTTGATGAGCTTTTTGCACATAGTATCCAAATGATGGGACACTCGTAATTAATTTTTGATTCACCTTTTTTTTCCTCAATTTTTTTGTCAAATTACTTGCCGTCACGGTTCACCGAGCCGAGTTTTGTTGACAATTTGAGGCGGCCTGCGGGCCTCCATCCATTATGGAAAAAATAGAGCAAAAATCATTTAAATGGAAAATTTCACTAGCTAAAATTTATTTATCTAGAAGAGAATTTTTTTTATCATTTTAGAAAAAAAAAAATTATTTTCCCATCCAAAAAGTGTCCAATTCGTATAAATAACTAGGAAAAATTTTCAAAAAAACTTATTTATCTACAAGAGAATTTTTTTATCATTTTAGAAAAAAATAATAAAAAAAACTATTTCCAATTCCAATAGGTGTCCATTTCGAATTAATAACTAGGAAAAATTTAAAAAAAAATTATTTATCTAGAAAGGAATTTTTTTATTATTTTAGAAAAAAAAAATTATTTTCCATTCAAAAACTGCCCATTACGTATTAATTACTAGGAAAAATTTTTAAAAAAATATTTATTTAGAAGAGAATTTTTTTATTTATAAAGGAAAAAAAAAATTATTTTTTTATCCAAAAACTGTCCATTTCGTATTTATAACTAGAAAATATTTTCTAAAAAATTTATTTATCTACAAGAGAATTTTTTTATCATTTTAGAAATAAAAAAAATAAAAATATTTTCCATCTAAAAAATGTCCACTTCATATTAATAACTAGGAAATATTTTCAAAAAAATTATTTATCTAGAAGAGAATCTTTTTGTTATTTTAGAAGGAAAAAAAAAATTTTTTTCCATTTAAAAACTGTCCATTTCGTATAAATAATTAGGAAAAATTTTCAAAAAAAATTATTTATCTAGAAGAGAATCTTTTTGTTATTTAAAAAAAAAAAAAAAAAAATTTTTTTATTCCAATAAGTGTCCATTTCGTATTAATAATTAGGAAAAATTTTCAAAAAAAATTATTTATCTAGAAGAGAATCTTTTTGTTATTTTAGAAGGAAAAAAAATTTTTTTTCCATTTAAAAACTGTCCATTTCGTATTAATTACTCGGAAATATTTAAAAAAAATAATTTATCTAGAAGAGAATTTTTTTATTATTAAAAAAAAAAAAAAAAAATATTTTTTAATTCCAATAAGTGTCCATTTCGTATTAATTACTAGAAAAAATAAAAAAAAAAATAATTTATAGATAAAAAAAAGAATAGATAAAAACACAAACAGAATGCAAGGTGATTATTACAACTTTAGCCAAGGACCGGCGACAGGTACCGCCAATGGCTACGCAGCGTACGGCGGCTACATGCCCTACGGGTACCCACTACCAGCGCCCACTGTGGTAAACAACAAGCCCCTGGAGAAGATCAAGAGACAAAAGCAGCGGTCAGCAGACGGCCGCAAGCATCAAATGGCGTCCAACAGCACCGACGAGTCCATCCACTTGGTGAGATCGCGCAAGACAGGAGAGAGCGCGCCGAGCAGATACGACTCGGACGGCAAGAAGCGGTCCCACAGCGGCAACTCCCTGGCCCAGCAGGCCGCTCAGCTGAGCAGCGACGATGCCCACCTCAGACAAAGATCGCACTCGGACCCCAGAAGCATGTCGCCCAACGTCCTCCTGCTCAACTACCCGGACTCATCGGCCAAAAAGTCCGCCAAAAAAAGGGACCGAAAACACAAAAAGCACTCAGACCAGCTCTACAGCACCCAGTACGGCTACCAGCAGTACCCGCAAGACGCCTGGCTCTCCGAGTACCCGGCCCCCTCCGCCAACTACGCCCAGGAGCCCTACTACCAAGGCTATGGCTACGAGATGGCGCCCGGCGCCCCCCAAGTCGACTGCTCCCAGTACCCCGGATGCGTGCCCGCGCCGGCCTCCTACGAGCCCCACTACCAGACCCAATACTACCCCGAGCCCTGTCAGCCCTGCCAGCCATGCCAGCCATGCCCAGCGCCCGGCCCCTACCCGGACTATCCTTGCTATGACATGCAGCCAGCCTCCAACGGCACTCTGCCTCCTGGCGCCAAAATCGTAGCCGAATACTTTCTCGGCTACCTGGACGAACAACCGGGCTGCCAGCCCGACTACCAGACCCAGTACACCTACGAGCAGTCCCATAGCTCGCAAAGCTCCAAAGAAGACATTGACATCGAAGTGTGGGAAAAGACCAAGAAGAAGGAAAAGCAGAAAAAGGCGGCCACCCCGACCGCCTCGTCTTCTTCATCGTCCTCGTCCTCGTCCTCGTCGGCGTCCTCGGACACCGAGGCCGAGAGACCGGTCAGACAGAACGATGATCTAAAAAAAATGAAAGAAGACATCATTAAAACAATTCAGAACGAGCTGGGCAATTTGAAGCTGGACAATGGCAAAGAGGCCATGCAGCCAATTTTTTTGATGCCCAAACAGACCGAACAGCAAAAGCCAATTTACATACCGCGCAATGTGTATGTGCCAGTGGTGCGGCCAGTGTTTGTGCCAAGAGAGCGGATCATAGTGCGTCCGCAGATAATTCATGTGGCGCGGCCTGTGCTGGTGGACAGACCGGTGCCGATTCAGCAGAGGCCGATAGTGATAGAGCGGGACAGACCGGTGGCCATTGAGAAGAGCGGACCGGCCGACTGTGTCCAAACGACCAGGAACGTTGAGTCCGGCCAAGAGGTCACTTACCACGAGTTCACCCAGGCCTACCCGAACAGCAACGGCGAGTACCCGTCGTCGGCCAACTACCAGTACAGCGAGCACGTCGAGTACGAGGAGGCCGGCCGCAAGCAAGAGACGGCCGAGGCCAAGGCCCAAGAGCTGTACAACTCCAAGGCGTTCGACTCGCTGCTCGCCAACTCCCAGGGCTACACTCTGGAAGTGCTGGACCAGCGCGTCAGCGACAAGTTCGAAAAGACCGATCAGGAGACCATCAAGGCCAGGTATGGCGTTGACTCGTACCACTATTTGCCGCCCGGCTCGGAAGTGCTCAGAGGAAGTGGCGCCGCACCAAATGCCGAGTTCTATAGTCAAAGTGGGCCAAGTGGCAAGAACAGCGATAGTAATTTGTATGGAGGATATGCGGGCGGCAACATCCAGGACTTGTATGGCGCGCTGAACTCGCCCGGCTCTCGCAATCAGTCTCAGTTCAATGGAGCTTCGTTGGACAACTAGATTTGGCTGAGGCAAGCCGTTTTCAAGGAAAGAGATTTTTAATAGTTAATTTTTTATATGTGGTTTGTCCTCAGGCGGGACTTTAATTTCAAGCAAGGATTTTGAATTTTTGCTTTTTTTTTTATTTTAAATT
>QEOQ01000122.1:744344-755423 GCA_010279815.1 Brachionus plicatilis | reverse complement strand
GTACCGAGCTAAAGCTCCTTCAGAATAAGTTAAAAAAATAATAAAAAATAAATAAAATAAAAATAAAATTAAAGTTAATAAAATGAGATAAAAAAAAGAATCAAAATAAAGTAAATAAGCTAAAAAAATGAAAGTTGAAAAGACATAAATTGGAAAAGATTGTAACATGTGGCACATGTTTAAATAGTTAAAGTTTCAGGAAAAAAAGAAGAAATAGTAAGGTAGCAATTACACAATGGAGTTGGGTATTCAATATGTCTTGATTCGAAACCTTCTTTGTATTCCTTCACCAGTCTTTCAACCAATGGAATAGAATGACTCAGTCCTGTCCCAACATATCTCTCACTCAATTCAAAAAGCCGATTCGAGACTGTTAGTAATTTTAGTTTATTAAAAGCCTCATGATGCACGATGTTGGAGGGAGTATCATATTTTAACTTAAGAATAGACCTGACTGCTGTATTCTGAATTGCTTGTAGTTTTTTGATATTATTTTCTGAAAATGAATTTAAGCAAGGAAAAGAATGGTCTAAAATTGATCCGACTAAAGATTTATATAAATTTCCTAGTGTGTTTTGATTGAGACCCCATTTTTTGTTTGACAATATCTTAATAATATTTAGTCTTTTATTGCAGCGTTCTTTAATTTTGTCTACCAGTAAATTAAAGTTTAACTTAGAATCAAATTTAATACCAAGAAACTTTATTTCTTTTTGACTCACTATTCTGTTCCCATAAATTTTTAAGTTTAGATTATCACTCTCTTTTTTGTACCTAGAAACGACTACTGAACACGGTTTTATTTTTTTATTGTTGCTTAAAAATTGATTGATTATGTTAAGATCTGAGTTTTGACATCTCTCACTCTTCTCTTTAGTCACCATTTAAGTTTAGTTTAGTCTTAATTGATGGCAGTGCACGCTGACAACTAACTACTTGTTACAACTTCGGATTCCATTAAAACTAGAAGCACCAGCGATGTCAAAATGACATAATTGATTTTTTAACTCATCATAATTTAAGAATTTCTATTTGTTTTGCATTAAAAATTAAAATTTAGAAGTTTTTTAATGCAAATTTTAATATTTTAAGAAATTAAAGATTTAATTTTGTTTTTTTTTTATGGATTTCAGCTCTTATATCAAGAAGCACCAACGATGTCAATATTACATTTCATATTTTTTAATGGTTTTCAAACAAAATTAAATTTTTAATTTCTTAAAATATTAAAATTTGCATTAAAAAACTTCTAAATTTTATTTTTTAATGCAAATACAAATAGAAATTCTTAAAATATGATGATATAAACATCAATTATGTGATTCTGACATCACTGGTGCTTCTAGTGATAAATGCGGAAAAATTACATGTGGTATGTGTGTATATGAAATCTTTAATAAATAAAAATGGTCAAACATACAATCAAAAATAATTTTTTATGTATCTTAGGATATAATTAACTTAGTTTAATAAATTTAAAATCTATCTATTCAATAAAATTTGAAATAATAAAAAAGATATAAAACTGACATTTCTGGTGCTTCTAATGTTAAATAAACTTTAACTAAATTAAATTGTTTCATTTGTATCTTGGCTTAATCCCTAAAGTCCAAAATCAAGACTTTACAGTTAAATCTTGGACCAAAAGGATTTTGCGTGAGTTAAGCTCTTGAAATGAAATGCAACTGGAAATTTACTTTTTTTTTTTTTTTTTTATTATCAACAATTTGGCTCTCAATCATCAATCACAATTTTAATTTTTTCTAATATAGAAATTGAATTTTTTTTTTTTAAATAAATAATAATGTTTAATAAAATTAACAAAAGAATTTTTTTGTAGTGTTCGATTGATGTTTTTTTAATATTTTTTTAATTTTTCTATTTTGTTATTAAGATAACAAAATATCTGGTTCATTAGTTTTTTTTTTCTTTTTTTCGAAAGTTATTTTAATTAAATAAAATTTTAGAAAGAATTTTGTTTTCTTTTTTAAAAAATAAAAAAATAATTCATCTTAATAGCTTGATTAACTTTCTTTTTAAAATTCATAAATTTTAATGAAGCAAATTTTCAAGTATTGATTTATAAGACTGCAACAATTTAAGACTGAAAAAATTCTTACTTGACAAAATCTTCTCCTTTTAAACTCCTTGAAAGACTTACCAAAATTCTTAAAAATTTTAGAGATAAAATCGATTATGTTTATTTGAAACAATATTCAAATATCAAATATCTTTAATTTAATTGACTAGCATGTCTAAGACTACAATATGTTATAAAAGTATCCAGACATGTGATCAAAAAAGAAAATCTTAGCCAATTCCGTGAAAAAAGTCTTGAAAGAAATATTAAAAAATTAATTAAAATTAAAATTTCAATATTTTTTTTTGGGAAATATTATAAATTTGTTAGATTTTTGATCAACACCTCTTTTTTTAATATGATAAAATGTTTAAAATGTTTAAAATGTTAAAATGTTTTAAAATGTTTTACAATTAAAAAAAATGTTGTTTATAAAATCATTTAATAAAGTAAAACATTGAAATGTTTAAGTTATATTCGAATTTTTTTACAAAATCTGTAAATATAAAATATTGAATATTGAATGCTTGAATGTTGCAGCAAAAAAATGAATTAGAAATTTAAATAATTAATTTGAATTTTTTTTTTTAATTTCATTCAAAAAATTAAATTTACCATAATATTTGAATTTCAACAAAAAATCGACTCATGAATTTAATTTAATTAGAATCTTTAGCAAATTTCTGTTTTATTAACAAAATCTTCTAGCGTTTTCGGGGCTTAGTTTGTTTCTCCGGTCCTTCACACTATAAATCACAACTGAAATCATTTTTAGAATAGGCCCGTTGTAGTAGGCACACGAAAAACTCTAAACTCTAAAAAACATATGATTCCAAAAGACGGCCAGAATATAAAAAATAATTCAAGTCAAAATTTAAAGAGCTATTTTTAAATTTTTCAAAAAGTTTTTTAGTATTAAAATTTATTTTTTTCTTTAAACTAAAAATATTTTTCAGAATAAAGCTCAAAATTAGGTTTTTTAAAAACTGTTTGAATTCATAAATATATAATTTTTAAAAATTGAACTAAAAGTTTTTTTAATTCAAATTTTAGGCAACAAACCTGCTTTTTGGAAAATTTATTTGACAGCGAATTCGGTAATGATATTTTTAAATGAAGTGAAGAGATGTTTTTTTCATGCTTTTAAAATTCTTAATGACGTGATTCTTAATGGTCTGATGAATTCTGATTTTTTTTTAACTAATTGATGTTTTTTTGAGTCTAAGGACTCCAAATACTAAAAGTGAATTATGAATTTACTCCAGTGAACCCATCGTATTCATGTATTTAATAATAAAGGTCTATAATTTGACCAGATGATTCATAAATTTTATGACCATTCACTAAAACTGTTAATTTTAAAATTGAATATTTTTATAATTTAGTTGAATCGCAGGTCTGAAAATACAATAAATTTTAAAAGTACACAGACAAGTGATCAAAAAAGAAAATATACTCCTAGTTGCGGTCAGAAAATAGTCTTGAAAGCAATTCAAAAAGAAATAATAAGAATTAAAATCTTAATATATTTTTTTGAAATATTATAAATATGTAAGATTTTTGCTTAAAAAGCCTTTTTATTTTTTCATATAATCATAATCAAATTTTTAAATAATCGAAAATAAAAAATTTCTTTTATTTTTGGAAAAGCGATGTCATCAAATTCTACGTATATTTAAATGATTTTTAATATGAACATCAGTTATTACTATGTTTAAAAGTTAAATTTTTTACATAATAGATTTAAGTATTATATAAGAGTAAAGTCTGTTTAGATTAAATTACTGTCTGCCAAAAAAGATTTTAATTGTTCTACAAAGATTTTGATATTTGGCTAACAATTTTCCTTTTAACCAAATTTAAATTAGAATTTTTTTCCATCTTTTTATTTGAATTACTCTAAAAAGAATAAAAAAGCATATTTTTGAATTGATTAATTTAATAATGAGATATTGTTATCATTCAAACTGATCAATTAAATTAATTTTAATTTTACCAACACTTTACCAAGAATGGAATATTTTGCCAAGAATCTTGGCGAATCAGCTTGTCCTTTTTAAAAGAATAGAAAACATTACAAAAATAAAATTCTTAGCAAATTTGGAGATAAATTTTTGACCAAAAAATAAATTGCATATCGAATTATAAAAATTGTTTTTTAGGACTAAATTCTTTTAGTCCTAAAAAAGCCACGTATAAATATGATCATTGGGCTATAAATTTGGTTAACATTTTTATAAGTTTTGAATCCGATGAAATTCAATAATAAAATATATAATTAAACAGTTTTCAATAAAAATATTTTGAAAATTAAAAATTCAACAATCTAAATTTACAAATTAGATATGAAAATTTGAGTGAAAATTTTTTTTAGGATTAATGTTCATTATTTTGAATTTTTAGCAATAAAACGTGAAAGTGTGTCAATTTTTTTTTAAAGCTTTTTCTTGTTTTGTATAATCGTTTTCATTTATATTTAAATTTTTTAATCATCGCCTAATCTGGCGTAATTTTTGAAATAAATAAAATAATCGAAAAATTTATAATTTATCTATTTTATATTATATTTATATTATATTTATCTGCAAACCTTTATAAAACTCCAAATATACTTTTTTTTATTCAAGTTAGATTATTGACATTTTTTTCAATAAAATTAGACATTTTAGAATCTATATCCATTTATCATTATCAGAGTGGTTTAAAAGAAAAAAGTCACAAGTCAAATCAAGTCCGAGTCAAAGGCTTATGTTTATATTTTTTTAAAGTCTGGACTTGAACTTTAATTTTATTGACTTTATTTAGGGGCTTTTAAACAAATGTGATGATTATGAAATGAAAAAATGTTTTTACCTCAAAAATGTTAGCTAGTAATAAGACGAGAGCAAAAATCTAAGAAACATAAAATAAATCAAAATTAGGAATTTTTTCAATGCTCTTTTTTTTCAATTAAAGAAAATTGCCTAAGTATAAACCAGATCTTTGAAAATATTCTAAATTAAAGTCTAGTTTACATTAAATTTTTAGACAGTTCAATTAAATTTGAATTAAAATGAAAAATTTTAAATACATTTTCGACTTTCAAAATAATTCTTAAAAATTATTTCACAGCATATTTTTTTTACCAAATTCTTTCAATTAATTACCGATTCTAAGTAAAAATTGCAATTCAAATCTAATTATATTAACTATTCGCTTGAATCATTAGTATTAAATGCTTGATTCAAACTAATATTTAAAGAATGGCTCCTACAGAATTATTTTTGAAAAAAAAATTGGAGAAATGATTCCAAAATTGGTCACAATTTCAATTTTTTTGGCTGGTAATTTTTAAATTTTATATTGGGCACAGAAAAATTTGACCAACATTTTAAAAAGCGGTGAATTCATTAAATTGGAATTATGAGGAAGATTGGAATAAAGATTTTCCCACTTGTGCTGGTAGCTTTCAATCTCCAATTAACATTGATGAATCAACGGCAGTTTATGATGCCAAACTAGCTGATTTTAGTTTTTTCAATTATGACCAAGTTTTAACATGGATTATTAAAAACGAAGATTATTCAAGTATGCGCCCATTGATAATAACAAAAATTAAAATTGTATCTACATTTTTAGTTGTTGGAAATTTGTATAACAGTTCAACAGTTCCATACATTCAAGGCAGTGATTTTACGGAAAATTACACTTTTGTTAATTTTCACTTTCATTGGGGAAATAATATCAATGAAGGTTTGAGTTGAAAAAAAATGATGAGATTTTTTTAAAAAAATTTTAGGAAGTGAACATCTTTTGGAACGAAAACAATTTCCACTGGAGGTAACAAGCTCTAAGAAAATAGTTTAGAAATTTAATTTATTATCAATTCTTGACCAAGATTCACATCGTTCATCAGTCAGATTCTGGAACACTAGCTGTATTAGGATTTCTCTTTGAAGTAAAATCAATTTTTTTTAAATTCAATTCTCATGAATTCATTTAGATTAGTCAAAGTGACAATAAAAATTTGGATACTTTAATTTCTGTATCAAATATCAAAGAGAACGATAGTAATTAGGCTAAAAAAAATAATCTTATAGTTAATTTACTTAAAATATCTTAGCTGGAAACTTTATTGAATATTCACTCAATTCGATGATTCCAAAAGCTTCTGAATTGAACTTAAATGGATACTTTAGATACAGTGGTAGTTTAACTATACCACCATGCAGTGAAAGTGTTATTTGGACGGTGTTTAGAAGAAAAATACCAATTTCACAAAATCAAGTAAAATTAATATTTATTACAGAATATGTTTCAAATTTTTAAACCAAGGTCGAAAAATTTTACGAAACTGGAATCAAGAAAAATTTTAGAGAAATTCAAAAGTTAAATGGTAGAATAGTCAAAAGAAGTGTTAGAAACAGCAGTTCTTTAAATAAGAGAACATTAATTCTACTTAAATTAATTAGCATTTTTGCTTTATTTTATTGAGTTAATTATTAAATTATTAGCTAATAAATTCTTTATTTAATTAATTTATTCCTTATTTTTAAATTTAATTTGAGAAAAAAAATTTATTTCTATGAACATTATTTATTTTTTAACTTTAGAAAAAAATTTACTGGTAACAATATTTAATTTGATTTTTGAAAAAAAAATAAAAAAATATATTGTTATATTCTTAAATTTATAAAATGTTAAGTTAAATTTGTGAACAAAAAATTTCCTACAAAAATTCAAACTGGTATTCAGTAATTTAGTACTAAACGAAATAAATACTAAATGAATTTCATACTTTTTTAATACAATACTATTTTTTCCTCTTATTAAGAATTTTAGCTAATAATTAAAAGAATTGTTAAAATTTAATTTATTAAGTATCGAAAAAAAAATGTAAAAAGATAAAACAAAATTAATTAATTAATTATCAAAATTGTGGTTGCGACTGCGTTCCAAAAAATCTAAGTGCATTATTTTAAGTAAATTGGAGAGCACCAAAGATTGGTTTATATATATACAAAAGTCGGCTAATTATATTAATTAGCCTTTAGTTATAAAATTCAAAATGATAAATAATTATTTTTAATTAATATTTCTTCAATTTAATTTAATTGTACCGTAAACCCTTGCGCATAGGCGCAGCAGTTAATACCAAGCCCTACCACTACCGCAATGCGGCTAATCCCAGTCATTTCATGTAAAAAAAAATTAAAATTGAATTAAAAAGATTTTTCGCGCCTAAGACAGGATCCGGTAATTACCATGTGGTAAACCCAAGAATTTGTCGTTTTACCGCACCATAAACTGATTCATAACCGCGAAAAAAAAAATTAAATAAGCATTTAAATGCCGTTATAGGTCGATTTTAATTTATTAAAGTTTCGAAACATCCGCATGCGGTAAAATTGAGTTTTTAAGGGAAAAAAAAATATTTTTTAAAAAGAGAAAAAAATTTAAAAAAGTTCATATCAAGATTTTTGTGATTTTTTTTTCGAAAAAACGAATCTTTTTTGATTGGATGATAAAAAAAGAAGATAGGATTTTCAAGAGCGAAAAAAACCGAGATCGAAATGTTGATTAATCAAGTTAATTTTCATTTCGCAAAGCTTTAGAAATTAAACAGAAAATGTAGTCAAGTTAAACAATGCAAAATCAACATAAGTGAACAATTGTTCTTAACATTCAAAAGAAAATACCGCTTATCAACCCGTTACAAACCAGTCCCTGTTTTTTTTTAAGGATTATAATATTATTGATCAGAGATTTTTTAATGAAGAAGATTTTAATCATATTGATATTAAAACTTTAAAAATTAATATTTCAAAAAGTAAAAGTTTAAAAATTTTAAACAAAAATTTAGAAGAAGAAATTGTAAAAGGTGCCGCAACTATTGGTTTTCGGTTTAATGTTAATAAATGTAAAAATATATAACTCTTTTTATTTTTATAGATTTTTGTAAATTTTTTTGTATTAGTCTTGTAATGGTTTTGTAATAGTTTCCTTTTTTATTTTTTTGCATAATTTTTTTGTTTCATTTTTTTTTAGCCAATAAAATTTGACCACTTTTTTCAGAAAAAAATCTTATTTTCAATGTGTTCGACTTGATATGTGACATTGAAAAAGAACTTAAAAAAATCGGAGTTAAATTCGCGCTCTTTGCTGATGACATCACAGTCTGGTTTAGTGCTAAAAGTTTAAAAAAAATAAACAAATTGTTACAAAAAGCCATCAACAAAATCAATAAATATTCAGAAAAGTGGGGTTTGAAACTCAATACTCGCAAAACAAAATACATGTTAATTGCCAACAACTACAATAGACCATCGTATGAGCTTTCATCGAACTTAAACTTAGAAATAAAAAACAAAAAAATTGAAAAAGTAAAACAAGCAAAAATTTTAGGCATCAATTTTGACCCCGGTCTTAATTTCGAAACTCATTTCACCGAAACAATCAACAAATGTAGCAATAAATTAAAATTGCTTAAAATACTAAGCTCAAAACATTATGGGATCAAATCGAAAACACTAATTACAGTCTATAAGTTAACATTACAATCAATAGTTCAATATAGTATGTTACCATATCATATAACTCGCGAAAAAATCAGAAAAAAACTTCAAATTATTCAAAATAAAGCACTCAAAATTATTTTCAAAGTCAATCGAAATACAAGTAATAATATACTCCACGCAATCGCTGAAATGTCGACAGTAGAACAAAGGCTCAAAAAATTAACAACAAACTATCTAACTCGCTCAACTTTATATGATGAAGAGGTTGCAGAAATAGTTAACTCATACAACAACTCTACAATTAAACCGATTAAATCATTACTAAAACATCTCAATTAAAAAAATTTTTTTTTGGTCAACTTTAATTTAAACTTTTTTGTTTATTTAAAAACTTTATAACTTGTAATTCAAGTAAATTATTTTTGTATTGTGCTAAATTTGCTGAAAGGGGAGCGTGAGATCTCCAAGCAGCCGGCCTAAATGGCTATTTGTAAATAAATAAATAAATAAATAAATAAATAAATAAATTTTTAAAAAATATTTTTTTTTCCCTTAAAAACTTAATTTTACCGCATGCTTATGCTTATGATTTGTCACTGAAAATAGACCCTAACAATTCAAAATATGACCAGGGTTTCTTACGTAAAAATTATAACATGTACATTAAAGCTTCTTATCTTTCTAATTTTAAATCCGAAACTTTAAATATTGGCGAAAAACATTTGTAACAATTTAATTAAATCAATTCCTAATATTTTTTTTATTTTAATAATATTTTATAATTTGTATCAATAAAAATTTTATTAAACTTAATTGGCTAATTTTTATTTAAATAATAAACCAGATTTTTACACACAAGATTTTTTTTGACATCCGATTTTTACATGCTCGTCCCTATCAATTAGCACTTTCAACCTTTTAACCTGTAATCCACGTTTTAATGTCCTTGGCGTGAACAAATGTTAAGTTGGAAATGCGAGGCGAAGTGTGCAATGCACAGCGCACACAATGCCCACCGCATTAACTGGACCAATTGATCTACACTCTATCTGCATAAATTATTAGTCTTTGTCTTAAGTGTTGCACTCTTAAACTTAATGTCGGATTTAGCACATTTATAATCTCTTTTGAGTTGAACAGAAAAAAAAGTGTTCAGTTCGAATCAAAAAATCCATTTGAATTTGTGTGTCGGCCAGAACAAAGAATGACTCGCAAAAGCAGCACGGAGGCCAAATCGTCGTCGCGGCGCCCACCCAAGCCCAAGCTGGAGGCGGTCGACGATCACTCGGACGACCAGCAACAGACCAACAACACGCGCAACCTCACCAACATGGACCTGAACGAGCCCGAGCTCACCCAGGAGCACGCGCAGCTGCAGCCGCTCGAAGAAAACGTTATGATGACGTCAGACGAGCTGATCATCCAGCGCAACGAAACGATCGACGAGCAGTCGGCCATCGAGCTCAAGCTCGCCATGAACGACGAGTACTCGGACTCGGAGGTGGACGACGACGACGACGTCGAAGACGAGAACCGGAAGACGGACGGCGACAAGTCGCGGCGCCGTCTGCCCCTCTCCATCAAAGAGCTAATCGACTACCACTCCTCCAACGGAAAGTCAATCAAAGAAATAGTCGACCGCATAAATCTGGTGTGCAAGCCCGAGGAGAAAATAAGCTACGGCTACGTGCAGAAGTACTTGTACCGCAAGAGGCTGGAGGCGACCACGGCCAAAAAGGCGCGCTACTACCGCAAAAAGTACGGCTTTGTGTACCGGCGCATGAGACGCAAGCCCATATTGACGGACGTGCACCGGCAGTCGAGGATCCAGTGGTGTCAGGCGCATCTCGACGACCAGTTCGGCCAGGACGTGTTCATAGGCAAGACGACGCTCAAGCCCTTTCTGGCGTCGCTCAACCAGCTGAAGGGCCAGGCGCCCGACCCCGCTCAGCCCAGACAGCAGACCACGCTGCACTTGTGGGGCGCCATTAGCCGCAAGGGCGCCTCGCCGCTCCAGATATTCGACGGGCCGCTCACCACCGCCATGTATCTGGAGACTTTGCTAGAGAACGTGGTGCCCTTTATAGCCGAGAACTTTCCCGCCGGCCACCGCTTTCACCAGGACAACAACCCAAAGCACTCGGCCAAGCTGTCACAGGAGTTTTTGTCCTCGACGGGAATCAATTGGGTCAAGTCGCCGCCTCGCAGCCACGACCTCAATCCAATTGAGCTCGTGTGGACCGAGCTAATACAAAATGTGGCCAAGCGGCTGCCCAAAACTCTCGGACAGGTCATTGTGGCTGTCAAGGACTACTGGAAGACTTTAACGCCCGACAAGTGCTCCGAGTTCATTGACAAGTTGTCCAATGTGGTGCCCAAGGTGCTCGAGAAGAATGGCGAATGGGTCTCGCTTGGATAGTTGTAAATCATGTTTTAATCAGTGGTTACCTCTTTTTTTTTTGTTTTGTTTTTCTAATTACAATTAATTTTGTATATAACTTT
>QEOQ01000122.1:703550-744020 GCA_010279815.1 Brachionus plicatilis | reverse complement strand
GAAAGTTAAGAAGACATGAATTGGAATAGATTGTTACATGTAACAGCTTTTTTTTTTGTTGATATGTAGTGAGTTAAGTAAAAATCAAATTAAATTGAATGGACGAAGACAAGAAATTACGCTATGGTGTTTCTATAATAATTTATCATTATTTTGAAATGTTAATTTTTAATTTTGATAATTATTAGGATTGCAATTGGTTTTACGTGAAATTACGTAAAATTACCAAAGTAAAAAAAAGTAAATTTACCGGAAATTACGTAAATTTTTGTAAAAAGTAAAAATTCCAAAAATACTATTTTTTTTGAGAATTTTGACATTTTTTGTCTTTTTTTAAATTTTTTGGACCTGAATTCGAAAAAAAAGAAATTACTTCTTTTCACGTAATTTTACGTGATATTTTTTTTAAGTAAAAAAAAGTAATTTTTAGTAAAAAAAAGTAAATTTTGCACAAATTTTAAAAAAGTTAATTACAAACAATAAACAAAAGGCAAAAAAAAAATTCTCAATTATACACATCCCAATACAATTTAATGGGCTGAGATTTCATTTAAGAAAGCAACACAACAACTTACAACAAAATGATTTTGTTGTAAGAAATAGATAAATCATATAAATCATTTAAAGGTTTTTATTAGATTTTATTTTCAATTTAATCTTGTAAAAAAATTTTAATAAAAATTAAGTTGATAAAAGTGACATAGAAAAATATGGAGATTGGTCGAATCTTTGAATTATATTGGGATGTCTATCATTGAAAATTTTTTTTTTGCCTTTTGTTTTTTGTTTATAATTAACTTTTTTAAAATTTGTACAAAATTTACTTTTTTCTACTTTTTAAAAAAATTTACGTAATTTCTGGTAATTTTACGTGAAATTACGTACAATCCGGTAAATTTACGTAATTTCTGGTAATTTCACGTAAAATTACGGAAAAACAGTTTTTCGTAGCAGTACTGTACATATAAAAATTTAAATATGTAAATTTGGACATTTTTTAATCTATTAAGATTATATTCAGAATGTTTAGAGTTTTTCATGAGTAGAAAAAATAATTAGATTAAAGAATTTATTGAACATGTTGATACGGTAATTTGTAGAAAAATCGGGTCGAAAATAATCCGGTCTGAAAAAAATCAGGGGAAATTTGACCGGTTTTAAGAAAAAACAAAAAATAGCCAAAAATTTTTTTTATAATAGTTTATTGAGAAAAATTAAAATAATTTATACAATTAAAAAAAAAGAAAATTAAACTATCAAATCTAATAATTCTCGCGGTTCTTCCTGAACTGTCCACGATTCAAACTCATTTAAAAATTCATTTTGAAAATAACTGTTAAAATTAAATCTCATAAATTTTTAGTTATATTTTAAGTTTGATGGATCAATTTTTCGAGATAAGTCGTAAGCATAAGCTAAGCTAAAAAGACCATCCATCTAATGCTACCGTCTACACAGACTCTTCGAATACGACTAGTTCGCAGAACACCGAACCTAGCAGTGAACAAACATACGAAGTCTGGATGCAATAAAACAGCATTCGTTCAATAGACTGTCAAGAATAGTAGGGGAAAAAACAGAAGCAACCCAATACATTACTCAACTAGACTCAGTAAAATGGACAAGAGCAGATACGTGAAAAACTCAAGAGGGCGAAAAAAGATTCCAAACCTCCTTAAAAGGATGTCCTAAAAGATTATTCTTGCTTTTGAATGCGGAATCAGAAATTTTAGCTTTTTTCTATTTTTGAACTTAACTCTAATAGCATTTTCAATATTTTTAACCATAAAATTTTTCCATTATACGTTTCAAATTTGAAATTTGAAATTTACATTTGAAAATTTTATCACAAAAATGATTTTAAGTGATTTTTTTTTTATAATTATTTTTCTAAATAAAAAGGTGTCTTTGTTTAAAATTTAGAATAAAATTAATTAAAATTATCAAATTTTTGAAAATAGACATTAATGTATTAAATAAAATTGATTTTTCTTAAAATTTAGAAAAAACAATTTTTTTTCATGTAAAATTTTAGAAAGAAGAAATAAATTAGTTCCACTAATAATAAAATTTAAAATCGTTTTAATTATTAATAAATTAATTAATTAATAAATCATTATAATCCAATTTTAAATGGATTTTAGGAATTCTTGCGGCTTGGTTAATTATTTCTTTTAGTAATTATTTCTTTAAGTAAGAGTTCTATGATTTAAAAGCCGAACAAAAAAGAGAATATTTTTTTACTCTAAGATTTAAATGCCAATTTTTCAAGTAGTGCAAGTATTCATTAATCTTTATACATAATTCCATCACTCTAAACATTGCGGTGTTAACTAAATAAAGTTATATTAAATTTAAAAAAAATTATTAAATTAATTGACTGGAGTACAATAAGGAATAAATGAAAAATATATCACATCATAATAAGTCAACAGAATAGTTTAAGTTTAAATCTACTTAAGTTTAAAAAGAAACTTTAAATTTTACAAAATTAAATTTGTTGAATATAATAGAAATTGCTAAAAATGGAAATATTTAAAATTTAAATCGAAATTTTACTTTTAGCCATCAATTAAAAATTCTGATGTAAATTTTTATAAATAATTAATCGCTTTTAATATTTTTAATATTTTCTCAATTCAAATTACAAAAAATTAATTAATTGCACTTCTAAATTTTCAATATTGCTATAAAAAATATAACTCTAGTTTGAATGATTTTTAAATCAGATTAAACCGGATATTTGAAGGAAATTGATGAGAAGTTAAGATTTTTTTAAAAAGTCTAGGTCTTTTAATTTTTGCAAATTAATGAAAAAATCGGGTCAAAATAAATCTATTTTTTAATTAAAAAGTACTTATGCTTTTTATTTTTTTTTAAATTTAAATGAATGATAAATAAAAGAGTCCTATTATATTTAAAACTGGGAAATTACCTAAAATCTTTTATTATTTAAAAAGCTTTTAAAATTATGAGCTATTTAAAATATTTACATTTTATTTATTTTTTTGGGTCTAGTCGGTAAGACCATAATTCACCTATTATGAGAACAATTCTTTTTCTCAGGTTTTGTGAGCTATTAGTTCTCCGAATTTTTTTTCACGATATGGTGAACCAAAATAAGATTAGGTAAACAACTTTAAGATTCAATTGTTCATTTAGCTCATATATCGATATTAGTAAGAAAACTTAATTCTTGGTTTGTAGATCTAAGTAATTTCGAAGACTTAACTTAATTTTATCTGAAATATTTGATCCAACTGCATTAAGATCACCTCTTAGAATAAATTGTCCACATCTATTTTAGATATCCAGGAAAAGTTCAAAAGAAAACACTCTATTTGATTAATTTTAAATACTAAAAATAAAAAATTATTTGTTTTTAAATCTTATTTTAATACAAAGAATGTGTGCACAGTATTTATTAAATGAATTGCTTTTTTATACTCAATTTCTTTCATCTCTCAAATTTTATCATTTCAATTATTTTTGTTAATATTTCCTTTAGCTTTATTTTAATTAGGTAAACAATTTTTAGATTAGGTTAAATAAAAGTTCACATAATCGCGAGAACAAGAATTGTTGCCATAATATGTGGACTGTGGTTCACCTACTTACCTAGACCCATTTTTTTCAGTAATATTTTTTGATTTTTGCAAAATTGAAAAATTAAAAAAATCTTACGTAAAATTAAATTTCGATGAGCTTTTAATCCCCCAATGCACCTTATAAAAATAAAGGGGTATAATTTAAAATATTAAATGGCAATTTTAATATTCTGTGTCTCAAAATACAAACAATAAAAAGAGAATTAAAATGATTTTTTTGATAATCAATCAATTTAATAAAAATTTTTTAAATAATATTGAGAATTAATTTATCAAAATAAATATAATATATTAAAAGCGGCTTAATCAAATTTCAAATTAATTTTTGAGACTAAAAATTTTTTTATGGAATTATTCTTTCTTCAAAATTTTAATAAAAATTTATGTCTTCACGACCTGATCATCGAAGAGACCTTAAATCGGCTTATCTTCATACTTAAATTAGTTTTTCGCATGTTGAAAAAATTAGACGAAAAAATTATTTAAATTTTTTTGTCTTTAACTTCTGAATCATTTATAAAATAAAACAATTAAATTTGAAATTAAGATTTATCCAGTGTTGTAAATAAATACCATTTGAATTTACTTTTAAATAATCAAATTAATTTTTAATTTAAGTTTTAATTTAAACCCAGGATAATAATTAAATTTAAATTCAAATTTGAATCATAATTCAATTCAATTTATAGTTAAAAAAGTCAAATTATTAAGTTTTTATATAAAAATCAAAACGAAAATTTAAATTTATTTTGGTGGTTTTCATAATAAATGTATTAGTTGTAAAACGTAATTAACAAATAAATTCTAAAAATAAAGTTTTTTTCCATTTTTTTTTTTTTTTTACAATTAATATTTTTTAAATATGAGTCAAACTCAAGATTTTTTACAAGCATCTTTTACTAATCGATCGATAAACAAAAAGCAATACATTAAAAGATCTCTTTCCAAAATAATTCAATTAAAGTTAGAAAATTATAAGTAAAGAGAGTAAATAAAAATGCTGATATTACACTGTTGTATAGTATTACAAATTCCTCAAGCAATATGCTCGGTCATGCTATGTAATTGGGATATCAGCATAAAATTTTTGTAGGTTTTAGTTATGTCTGAAAATTTAAATTAGTCAAATTGTTTAAGTAATTTTGATTAAAACATAATTAAAATAGAATTTAGAATTATTTAAGTTAATCTTGGAATTTAAATATTTTTTGAGTTTAAATTTGAATCCAAATTTTATTTTAAATTTAAATCGAAATAAATCGAATAATTTGTTAAAATCGCCAATTTGATTTACAACACTAGATTTATCAAAAATAAGATTTTATTTTTACTCAAAATTAGTGATTTTATTATATTAAAATTTTGTACAAACATTTTTTTGATATTAAAAGGCAAGCAATATTAATCGACCAAAAATTCGATCCATTAAGAAGAATTATTTAATAAATATGAAAATTGAATGGTCATTTAAGAGCATTTTAAATAATAATTGAAAAAAAAATTTTTTGTTATGAATTATTTTTTAACTATTTTGCAATAAGGTACATCTTAAATTAATGGAAACGTCAATTGCAGCTATTTTAAACATAAATATTTCACAACTATCAACAATGATTATTTTTTTTACAACAAAGATTATTTTTTCTAATTTCTTTGAAATTAAAAAATTAAAAAAATCTTAACAAACACTTCGTTTTTTAATGAATTATGAAAATTTAAAAACCAAAAAAAAATTGATCAAAATGAGCAAATTTTCTGAAGATCTTGTCGAAGCGTTGAAAGACATTGTTTTTGACTGTAATTGGCAGAATGTAGGAGACATATCTCAATTCGAGTCTATGAAATGCTATAAGTAATATAAATCTTAAATGATTTAAAAGACTTAGATTTAAATGAAAAATTCAGATTTTACAGTTTGGAAGATGAAGACCAAGATATTCTACTAATCAGGGATAATACAGGAAAATTTTATGCCATCGATTCACGCTGCTCACACGAAGGAGGCCCTCTCGAAGATGGCGACATTGAAGAGCTTGGCGAAAAACTTTTGGTTATCTGTCCATGGCATAGTTTTGATTTTGACATCAGAGATGGTTCTTCCTCAACCGGACTAAAAGTAAACAATCAACAAATTTTATTTCAGAAAATCAAAAATTCTTTTCTTAAAGCAACAGACCTATGAAACCCGTGTAGTCAATAACAATCTTTATATCAATACTCCTGTGACTTTAAGTCTGCACATACAAAAACAATTTGAGGAACAGAATGAAGAACTAGTAGAAAAATTTGATAAAAATTTGCTAATTTCAGAATCAGGCGAAGAAAGTCTTTGTTTTTGGGCAGTAAAAATTCTCAACACATGTGATCCACATGAAAAAGCCAGATTGACAGATGAAGTGGCCGAAAAATGGTTCAGTGGCGAACTAACTCAAGTAGGACACAAAAATCCGCCAGATCAGCCAAGTAGGCCTGAGAATCTAACAATTATTGATCCTAGCAAGATAAGAAGAGGAAAGGGTGGCACTCTAGCCAGCAGAGTAGCTCTTTTGCATTCATTGGCAAATATCGAACAATGGGCCATGGATTTATCATGGGATATCATAGCTAGATTTTCTGATTTTAAATTTTCCAATGGTTCAAATTTACCCAAAGAGTTTTTTTCAGATTTTGTCAAAGTGGCATGCGATGAATCAAAGGTGGGCATAGCTAATAATTTTATTTAGCAAAATTAAAAATTTTTTAGCATTTTGTCTTGTTGGACAAACGTTTAAAAGAGCTAGGAAGCCATTTTGGTGCTTTGGCCGTTCACAATGGCCTATGGGAATCAGCAACTACAACAAAGTCTAATTTTTTGTCAAGACTTGCAATTGTTCATATGGTTCATGAAGCCAGGTAAAAATTGAAGAACCATTATGTACTATTAGACTGGAATTTTATTTTTTTCTTAGACCTTTATTTTAGACAGGAGCAATAATATTTTTAAAAATACATAAAAAAAGCATAAAATAATTCTAATATCAGCAAAAATTTTTTTTTTAATATTAAAAAAAATTAAGTTTAAAGAAAAAATAAGGAAAAAAATGTTGCATCTTCAATTTTTCGATATTTAAGATCGTCTAAACATTTGGGTAAAATTTCATTAGATGTATATAATTATTATATATCTTAGATTATCCTCGATGTTTTTTCGCTGGCATATCTCCCGTTGATGTCATTGTCATCTGGGTCTCTAACATGTTGTCGATTTATTACGAAAATCGATGAAGATGATTCAGTCTCAGTCATTTTTTTAAAAATATCAGATAATTGTGAGAGTTTATTTATTTGTTTTTCTGTACTCATTCAGTTTTAAAAAAAAATAAAATTAAAGTAAAAGGGATTAAAAAGATACATACATATGTAATAAATGGAATTTTATTTTTTTTTTAGAGTAATAAAATTCAAATTTTTATATTCTTTTTTAAATTTATTATTTAGTGTCAATTAGATCATTTATAAGAAATAGTTTTCATCAAAAATAAGTTCTCAATCAATTAAAAATCTTGGCTTTAGATAAAATTATTTTAACATATTTGGCTTTAGCTGATTAATTAAATAAATAAGCTTCGAAATATAATATTTTTGCTTCTGCCTAAAATATAGGCCTTTTTCTAATTGTTCTATTTTAAGACAAGGTTATCCGAAAATTTGGTTGGAATTTTTTCTGATAAAAAATCCACTCTAATTTATGTCAAAGAAAAATAATTCTATTTTAAGAATTTGATTTATTCAGATTTTTTCGAAAAAAAAAAAAACGATAAATAATTTTTATTTAAAATTATTTAAAAATATTTTTGCAAAATTCAAAAGAAATACTTTACGAAAACAATAATTATTCTTTCAAAAAAAAAAAAATAATTTTAGCTAAAATTTACCAAAATCTAAGCCAAACAAAGCTCTAAAACAAAAGAGAATTTAAATTTTAATAACTAGATAGGATTTAATATGTTTTCTATTTTTATAAAACAACTCTTTTGAAAAAAAAAAAAAATAAAGGGGGCTCTTGATAGGCAAAAAAACTGATAATTAAAGTCATCACATCACGTACTTAAATATCGTCTAATTTCAAAAACCTGAAATTTGAGAATCAACCCAAAATCTTTAATTTTTTAAATGCTCTAATTGACACTGATTTAACTGAAAAAAATGGAAAAAAATCATATTTTTATTTTTTATTGTTGACGAAATCAATATTAAATTAAATGGAATAAAAAAGACTTTTTGTTAAGAGGACTTGATGTTCACCCGCAGACGCGAGCCCGCTTTGCCAATCAGCACGATGAGAAATCAGTCAAATTGCTGGACATTTTGTACCAAGATGAAATAACCCATGTGGCCGCAGGCATCAAATGGTTCCAATACACCTGTCAACAAAATAGCCTAGTAAATCGCTATTCATGAATTGAGAGCTAAAAATTTTAAATTCAAATTTAAATCAGAGTATTATAGAATCTTTTCAAGAAATGGTCAAAAAATATTTCAAAGGCTATTTGAAGCCGCCATTCGACACAAAGGGCCGAAGCATAGCCGGAATGACTGAGGAGGTATTTTTCTCCTATTTTTCTTTTAACTTAATGGTCTCGTTTGGCTCGCAGCTCAAAAGAACCATTGTCAAATCTACAAAGAACAAAATTTCAATCAAGTTTTGAGAGCTCGCGGCCCCAAATCTTAATAAATAAAAATTGTTTCAAAAAATTAATTTTAAACTCTCGTTTAAGTGGTATGTGCCATTGACAAAGCCTGGCCAGAGCGTGTGATGTGAGCGTCAAATAGAAGCAAAATATATTTTAATAAAAAGTTAAATTATAGAAAAAAAAAATTTTTTGTTTGTGAGAGTCTCTTTGTGGTGTGCAAACATGCTGATTCATATCCAAGCTTATGCAATGATGGCGCACTTGTCAATCTTTTTTGTTGACCTAAAAGATTGGCTTTTGTTGAAAATTTTGTAAAATTTAAGTTTGAGAAAAAAAATTTATTTTAGCTCACTTTGAAATGTTAAGAGCAGAGATATTTTAATTATCAAATAGGCAAGATAAAGACCAGTGAAGCGAGAGAGAGAGCCAGTGATTTAAGACCTAAATTTTTGCACATTAACCTTTCCAAGTTTGAAGACTCTCAAGCTGATATTTTCAAAAGAGTAAGTTTAATTAATTAATTGATTTGGAGGACTTGGGCAGTGCGCATTCACGGTTTCCATTAACAACTGATCATGGACATGAAATGCGAGCATTCAGAGCTTGTTTGTGATCAAATATTAAAAGGAACCAAACTAGAATAAAACTAATACTCGTCTCATTTATTTCATATAAATATTTGCTCTTTCTCTGTGTCTCTCTAGCTTTGTTTTGATTAATTGCTGAACTAGTTTTTGTAAAAGAAATTTCTCTCTATATGGTCGAGACAATGTCGAAGCCTCACAATTTATTGCCCTCAAATGTTCCAATACTCTAAAAGATTGCACTCATTTCATCTCATTGGCAATGTCAAATTTGTTGTCTTCATTTACGCAATTTTACGCCACACACATTGTTTATATTGATCTTTGTAACTAGTGAAATATCGGGTGGACAAACAAGAGTAGGTCTAATGCAAAAAAGTCCCAAAAAACAGTCCGGTCTTTAAATTTTTTTTTTTCAAAGTCCAAGTCCGGAATTTTTTTTTAAATTTTTTAGATCAGGCTTCATATCACAAAATTTGTATACTCTTGGGTTGTCTAATGCAATAGATTTGCCATATATCAGAATTTTCTTGCAATTTTAGCATCAAAGTCTTCACTTTTCTTCTTCAATATTCAAAATTTTTAAGCTCGGACTTGGACTTTTTTTTTTTTAAATTTTAAGTCTTTACTCGGACTTTTGAAATAAAAAAAAAATTTTGGACTTGACTTGAGACTTGTGACTTTTAAACAACTCTGATGTAATGTAACCTACATGTCATCGTACGTCTATTTAAGAATTAATTGGAGTTTGTACACCTCATCATACTCCAATCTAGTAAAAATTTGGAGCACATTACCACTCTGGTTAATTAAATTCCTTTTGTTCAATAAAAGATTAATTACTTTAAAGGCATTTAATTGATTTTTTATTTTACTTTCTTCTGCTTTGTTATTTACTATTTTGCTCTGAAGTAGCTTTAGCAGACTATTCACTTTTTAATGATTTTATCAACCAAAGGTAAAAGATATTGATGTTGAAATACAAGAAATTGTGAAAATGAAATCGACTTTTTTTTGAAAATTTGCGGAATTTTTTTACGTAATCATGAAGACTAAGGCCAAGTAATTTAGAAAGAGAATTTAAAGCTTTACAAAGCATTTTTTTTATCTGAATGATAGCGTTTTTCTTGACGTAATATCCTTTGGGTATTAAGCCGGACATGTCTTTATGGCCCTTAAAATTAAATGAAATTATAACCTTTTTAAACATTTTCTTTTTTAATTTATTATTTGATAATTAAACAATTATTTTTTATAAATATGTCTTATTCTTTTGACTTATTTTGCATAAATTTTTATAGACAATAAATTAAAATTTTTACAGTTAATTAAGTATCCAATATTAAAGAAAAATATTTAGATTTAAATGATAGTTGAAAATTTTTAATTTACAAAATGCTTAAGATTAATTATCAAAAAAAAAATGGATCCATCTCTTTTTTTATTTTATATTACCTTATTTAATTTTATTTTTTATTTTTTTTTATATTTTAGGAGCATTAGCTCGGTACAGATAAACAAATAAGTAAAATTAGAAAAAAGATATTTTCAAATAATGAAAATACTCAAAGACAAGATAAAACAACACAATTAATACGATTTTATTCATTATCAGAATCACTTTCTAAGTACGAGAAGTCAATCAAATTAATATTGACATCATCTACATATCCCTCAACCTCATCTGCATCATCATAACCATCTATCATGTTTACTCGATTCTTTCCTAGAAAAGCTTTTTATTTAAATTTTATATTAATGCTTTCCAATGACAGCCAAAAATTAGGTGCTTATATGGGACTAAAAATAAAAGATTATTTTTTGAGAGATTAATTTAAAAATATTAACTGAATCAAAGTGACTGAGTTTCATTCACGACTAAAAACAAAAATTGAACAAATTTCAATTTAATTCAAAATTTGAGAACATTATTTTGTTTCACTTAATGTTTCATTTAATGCAGTGGGGCTATGGCGGGATTCACGCGAGAAAATACATTAATTATTGATGAAGGAAAGCATAAATACACAGTATCCATGGAAATACATAGAAATCGTGTGTATTCATATTACTGTAGTATGATGATCCCACCGCTGTAGTACAGGCCGAGTGTGTGAATAATAAGCTTAGTATTTAGTTGAACACTTTATTTAAAATAAGTATTGAAATAACAACTGAATCTCTTTTCTCTTTATTTTACTTATTTTTTTATCTGTACCGAGCTAATGCTCCTTCAGAATAAAAAAAAAATTAAATTAAATAAGGTAAAATAAAATAAAAAATAAAATGGATAAATAAGTCGAAAGAAAATTAAAAACGATATGTTGAAATAACTAGAGATAAAATAAAAAACTTTGTCTTCACCCGTTACTTGGATGGTAGTTGGAAGAGGGGTTCAAGTGATGATGGTCCTATTCATTTTTATTTGAATTTTGCTGGCTCTATTTGCCTTGGCCCAGTTTTCATGCAGCTTTTGTCTAGCAATCCATTCTTTTCAGAGCTTTTCTTGTGTTTCTCTATTTTTCTAAGGTATTTTTCTGTTTACTCATCGTCAAAGTTAATTTTAGCAACAAAAATATCATTAATTTTTGACTATTTCGCTAGGTAAACATATTTGCTGATGAGTTTTTTATTTCTATGATCATTAGGCTGAGGATTCGCGTCAATCTAGAAGGCCAACATTTTTTTGTTTTTAGATGAATTTGCACGAAAAACAGCATTAGAGGATATTAGAAAATTTGGCAAATAATAATTTTAGCAAAATGATTACTAAAACCTTTGAGGTCAAAGTAGTCGAAGATCAATTTAAGCTTTGCTTTGCAAGTGTATCAAGACTAAGTAACTTAGGCAGGAGCACAAAAGCCTGGTGACATTTTTAAATATTTTTTTTTCCTCCGGATTTGATGATCTAATAGCACCAGAATGAAAAAAAAATATTATTTCTAGATTTTAAATCTAAATATTATTTATGAAATTTTGTTTTTATTTGTAAAACCTAAATTCGCTTATTTCCAGGGTGGAATGGCTTAATGAAAATATTTTGTTTTTTTTTTTTTTTGTTTTTTCATTAAAAAATATGACTTTTAAATTCTATTTTAAATTATTAATATTTGACTTGTGAGCAATTTTCACGGTGCTAATTGCTAGCTTTATTTATATCGAACAAATATATATAGCACATTGTTTGTTGGACTCCTGGATATTTAATTATTTAGAGCGAACAAAATATCAATTTGAAATAATTTTCAATGCTAAAATTCATCTGTACATCATTGATAATTAAAAGAAAAAAAAAGATTAGAGTGCTATGTTGGTTTCGTAAGTGATGTTTTAACAAAAAATTATTTTTTTAATTTTTCATGTTTCATTTTAAATTGTTTAAAAAAAATAAAATTTAAATTCATTAAAATTTTTGACCATGAGACCCATTTGACCATCTTATTGGGACAAAGACGGTCTAGAAATTCATTTTTTTCTTAGCCATGTCTGAGGTGCTCTCCACTTAACTTTTATCTGAAGTGTTTTTATTTTGTCCAGAGTCAAAATTGAGTGGTGATATTTCTAGTTCATTTAAGATAGTCAATGAAGACTTTTTAGAGTTCAGTTTAGTTTTTATTGTAAAATAAATGAACTTAAATCGAATTAAAATTATTTCAATTATTATTTAAAAGTGCACATGAGTACACTGTTAAATAATTAAATTAAATTTTTATTTAGATAGTGAGATAAAAAAATAGATAATTTAATTTAAAATTTACGTCTCTATGTGTTGAAAAAAATTTAATTTAATGATTCACGCTGAGGAATTCTTGTTGAAATTTTTTGATTATTTAAAGGATAAATGTGAATTTTAGCATTTGTTTCATGAAATTTATAAAAGATATAATCCGATCGTAAATTAAAATCTGAAGACTCAGTTGTAAACATTACTTGTCAAAAAATACTCATATAATAAAGCTAAATTTTGATAATATTTGTAAAGGTTCAGACTTGAGTCAAATAAAAAAAACGTGTCAAAAATACCTTATGTCTCACTTTATCTAACTCGGAGCCTACTTGCTATCTCAAGTATTAGCTATTGATATTATTGAGCTTTGGATTTTTTTTGCTACAGCTGAATTAAACAATAAATAATGTTGAAATTTTTTAATTTAAATTTTTTTTTTTCATCATCAAAAATAGTTACAGGATTTGTTTAAAAAAAAAAAAGCAATAACATAAAAAAATTTTTGTGAAGAAAATTAGTGTTGTTTACTCTAGCCAAAGGAAGACTTAAAAACTATCAAAATACAACTGAATTGTTATTCATAACTACACAAGTTTTATGAATTTAATTATTTAAATAAAAACTAAAATAAAAGCCGAATTTTTTTCTTTGTACCGAGTTTATAATTATGGTTAATTTAAATGAATTGTTTTTATTAAATAATGGAATTTTTTTTTCCAAAAATTCAAAAATATTTTAAGAGGATTTAGATTTTCTAAGCTTTTTAAAGACTAAGAGTTTAATTTCAGTCATCAAATAAATATATGAAATATTGATTCTGTATACGGAAATTTAGAATTTCAAGTTCTTAATATTCTCAATCATTTTTTTTTAATAAGGTAGAAAAAAGTTCACAAAATCAAAATATTGCTTCAAGTGTCAATATTATTTTAAATATCATGTTTTTTTTTAATTATTCGAAAATATCAAGTAATTCTCTAAATTAGTAAGATAAATTTTAAAAAATGCCTCAATAGAAAATCTCCACTTATAATTTAAACAAACAAAAATATTTGATTCAAAATTAAATACCTTGTTTTTTTCACCAGGGCCTATTTTGTTTTCGAAAAAAATCTTAAAAGCTGATTCATTTATAAAGAAAAATCTATAAAAAGACAGAAATCGGAGTAAACAGGAACATTTGTTAATCAAATTAATCTTTCTTAATGACTACATCCATTTTTCTCCTCTTTTAGTGGCATGACAGGTAAAACAAGTCCATATGACAAATTAATGTAGATGAATGTCTGAATTCTGAGTATTAACTTTTAGAGCCTATCATAATATAAATTTAATGTGTTCTAGAAATCTCTGAATAAGTAAATTAAAATAACAATCAAAAATTTAACTCACTTTTTATTGTCATTTTCTACAATAAAAATATTCATGAATATTTTGGCAGAATTTTACTACAATTATTAAATTTAAGCGACATGATATTTTTTGGCAAATTTTAATTGAGAATTTTTAGCTTTTATTTTAAAAACAATATTTCAAATAAGGATCAATAAATTTTCAAGAGATTCTTACAATTGAAGGCTAAATTTTACTTTTTTTTTAGACTAGCACGTAAAGGATTTTGATATAAATTTTATTTTAATTTATGCCAGTTCTGTTGATGACAAATAAATAAAAATATAAATAATGTTCAATTTTTAAGCTTTTAATAAATATTTTTTTTTGTTCTAGATTTCAATTTTAATTTAAGAAAATAGTAATTTATTTTTTTTTGGTTTCGCTTATTCTTAGCTTCTTGAGATTAAAATAAAAATTGGAAAAAAAGTTAAAAAAATTAGAGAAAAAATTGATTCAAGAAATGACATGAAAGAATAAAAGTTTGCCAAGTCTACTAGACTTAAGTGAAAACATTCGACTGAAATCTATCAGATAAGTAAATTTGTTTAAAAAAACTAATAAAATTAAGAAAACTAAATAGGTTGAATAATGAAAAAGTCGTAAAAAGAGGATGAGAAATTAGGCCACGACAAAGTTTAGAATAGAACGATTAAGAGGCGTTTTATTGGCAATGTGTGTAGATAATTGTAGATAGGGGTGTTGAATTTGCTTTGTTAAAAAAACATGTTGATCATTTGGAAAAAGAATAGCAATAAAAACGATCGACAAATAAACGCACAAATACACAAGAAAAACACTCAATTAATCAAGTCACAAACAGAAGACTAGATAAATAATAAAGCTGAGTGCGCCTATCTTTTATTAACAATCATAAAAACCTCCAATCTCTTCTATTTTGTTGTTTTTTGTCTCAATAAAATTTAAAATATTTTCAAATTAGATAAGTGTCATCATTGTGATTTGAACTTAATTCTCTTTTTTTGTTTTTTTTGTATTTTTGATTGTTATCGTTTTTTTTGCTTAATTTAAAAATTTATTAATTGCACAATTTTTTTTGAGATATTTTAATGGTGAACTAACTAACCACAACACAAATTTTTAGCTCGACCATTAAATATTGAATTGGGTCTGGTAAAATTCGACTCGTGACTCAATAAATATCAAATAGTCTTAAAAAACAATTCTTTTCTTTTTGATCAATTTTTAATCATTCGGATTTTTAATTAATTAAGTTTCTTTATAAATTTAGAGTGATTTTTTCATTAATTTGCAATAGTGAATTTTATTTCTGTAAATTTTGGATCAGATCTTAATTTATGTTATTTTTTCATCATGGAAAATAATTTAAAAAAGACAAATAAAAAAAATTGTTGTCGTCAGCAGCTAAATTTAGAAACAAATTTAATATTTTTGAGGATTTTTAGAGACAACCATGTTTTTCAAATATATGATCACATAATTTGTGAATCTTTTTTCGAGTGTTATTTCAAAATTTTAATTTTTGTGATGGGAACAAAAAATAAGTGATCATAGGAAAAACGATATCAAATTTATTTGAATGTTTATTTATTTATTTATAATTAAAAGATTTAAGCCTCAAAGGCAACAAAAATTTTTTTGCTAAAATTAGTTGAAATTTGAAATGTACAATTGATTAGCAAAATAAAAATTAGGAATAAAAATCTACCTAAAAAAGATAGATTTAATTTTTGTTCAACAGACTTTACGGAATCAAATAGACCATGATTTTTCTCTTTGAATTTATTAATTCTTGTGATCATTTTGATGATTGGAAAAAAATAGCGATCATAGGAAAAACGCGACCCAATTTATTTGAATGTTTTAATATCATAATAAATTTTGTTTATAAATAAATTATATGAGATCTTTTGGGATTTTTTTATTCGCTGCTTGAAACTCTTAAAATTTTTTAGTTCATTAAGGCACCATGGATTTAGTCTTTTCCTGCGAAACTCAAAGCTAACCATTTAAATTATTTAGTTGATTTCGCTTTTATTTAGACCTTAATCATTTAATTAAAAAAAAAAAGAAAATTTTTTCTAAAAGGCTTAGATTGGTTCAGCAAATATAGAAATTTTTTTCATTTAATGCTAATATAGGAAGAAAAGTTCAATTTCATAGAAAATATATTTTTACAGAATTAATTAAATAAAGAAAAAAAGAAAAGTTTTAATTTTCAACGAGTTAATTAATACTTTAATTTTTTAAATGCATGAATTAATAATCTAATTTTTTTTACTATCATACGAATTGTATAATTCTACATTTCTCGCTGAAGATGACTTCAATTATATGGAACTCATAGTTTTAATATTCTAAATTGAAGATAAAGTTAAGATAAATAAAGGTAGATTATTGAATTATTAATCAAAATTTAATAGATTAAGCCTTGATATTTTTAAATATGAAATTTCAATTTGAAAATTTTCTAGATAAATTTTGAATGAAAAAAACATTGCTATGAAAAAAATTTCTTTCTATATAACAGCACTATGCCAAATTCTGTCGACTTACATTACTTACACATTTAATATTTCATCATAATCCAATTTGTGGAAATTCAGTAAGTAAACACCTACAGGATGACGGGTATGAAATAAAATAAAAAGAAAAAACTTTAATTAACTTTTTTAAATTAAATTAATTTTTTTAAATTTATTTTTACGCTGTATCAAGCTTTTGTCCATTCATAGTTTAAATAAAATTTACAACTTATTTATTTATTTCAAAGAAAGCTAATGAAAGATATGAAAGTGAGAGGTCTCTTAGAACCTGACAGTCAGAAAAATTTTAAATTTTATTATTAACTTAGATTTAAAATTGTTATAATAAATTAAATTTAAAATGTTAAATTTAACACATAAGCTCAATAATAGAAATTTTTTTGGGAATACTTTAAATCAAAAATTTGATTATTCAATGATACAGGAAGTGAATTTGAAAATTTTTTGAAAAATTACTTTGATACAATTAAGTATTTTAAATTATTCCTCAAATTCAAAAAAAAAATTTACTATAGTACATTATAATTTCAAAATGGCTTTGAATTTTATTTTTTTTAAGATAATAATTTATTCACTTAATAATTAGAGGATTCCAAGTTTTTTTTGACCAAAAAAAATTGATTAAAGAAATTTTTACTCAAAGTTAATTAAGTGTTTTATTTTTAAAGAAAGAAATATTTAATGAACGCAACATTTTTGTTTTAAAAAAATTCTTATCTTTTCCAGAAACGAAAAAATATAAGTTCATAATACAATGCTTGAATTAACTCAAACTAAAATTATAAGTTAATTTAAATTTCTTGTAATCGATTACTATCAAGGTCTTATCAGCTTTAACTAGTATGTTTTGTTCGTATCTTTTAAAATTATCTAAAATGAGTTGCTTAGGTAAAGAATGGCAAATGCAAATTTTCTTTGATTAATGTGTTAAATTAATGATACGTTTTGAAACTTTTTAAAAATATCTATTTTTACACTTAATTCACTGTTATTGCTAGAAATTATATAATCGATCGAATTTTTTATTTGAAGAGTATATCTAAAATTTGAACATTAGTCTTAATAAATAATATAAATCATTATTAAAGATCTAAAGTTTAGAAAATTAGCAATAATTAGGCCTCCAATTTCTGATGTTTTTGATTATTTAATTTAAATTAAAAGCTAAAGAAAATTGAATAATAAAAAATTATAATTAAATAAATATGGCTTTTAAGTATTTAAAAAAAGGAGATTTTATTAAATTTTTTTCGCTTTTTTTTATTTAAATTATTATTACCCTTAGTTTAAAATTTTAAGTTGATTACTTGGTCAAACAAATGTATTCGACCGATTGGCGATTTATTTTAGACTTAAGTTATTTATCTTTTATTTTTTAATATAAAATTATTTTATAATTCAGAAAATATTTTTAATTAAAGCTCTTTTAATCTAAGTATACTAATCTTTACAAGTTTTAAAGTTTATTCAAGACTTTTTGTTTGTTATTGCATAAACAAATGAATGACAATAATTTTAATTAAAAAAAAAATTTTAAACTAAAAGTTAGGAAAAAAATTTTATTTTGATAAAATCAGTGATTGTAGATAGCCGAGTAAAGCTTATTATAAGAATATTTTTAACAACATAAAGAGTTAAATTAAATTACTAGTGTTGACGGGTTTTGTTCTTGGCGATGATTTCCTCTTTACTCCAATTCATTAGATACATTAGCAATGAGAGTCCATGATTAAGCTATTTAAACTAAAAATAAAAATTTGTCCTAAGACAGATTTTTTTAAAAACCGAATTTTTAGTTATTCCATATTTAAAGCTGCATTTCTTAATATGATATAATTTTTTTCTTTGAAAGAAATTGATCGACTTAAGCAATTTAAAAACAAAATCAAAAGATAAATTTAATGAAAAATTTTGCTGATAACTTTTTCAAAAGCTTTTTAAAATCTATATTGTCTCAAACGATCACTAAAATAAGTCTATCTAAAACCTCTTGGGGTTCAAAAAGTATCGTCTATAATAAACAATGAACATTAATTTTTACTTATTTTTCTATAAAATTTAACAAAAATAATTTTTCATACAAGTCTTTTGAGTTAGTTATCCATTTTTTAGCCAGAAATTTTTTGTTTCCATTAAATTACCTGTAGTTCTTTTCTATTTTTTAATTGAGCAAAATAATCTTCGACTGATCAAGTAAAACTGCACTTAAACGTGATTTAGAGATCATTAAAAGCGGAAATTAAAAAATATTGAGGGGATCCATTAGAGAATTTATTTTATTAGGTTCTGTTTATTTTTTAAAGATAAAAAGAATAATTTTATCAGAGTTAAAGAAAAAAATTTTAAGCACCAGAACATTATTTATAAACTTATTAATAAATAAAATTATTAATTAGAAAATAACCAAAAGAAAACTAATATTGCCACAAATCTTGATCAAGGTACTTTTTTTAAAATTATTTATTAGTTATTTATTTTTAGTATTAAACTTAATAATAACAACTTTTTTTATGCTTTTCAGTCAGAGATTTTCTCATGCAACACATTCAAAATTAGCCAAATAATCGATTAGTTAAATAATACAGGTCCTTTCCATCTAGAAAATAATTTTTAAATTAGCTCATTTTATTAAATTTTTTTTTATTAAAGACCAAACTATTTTTTAATATGATAAAATTTTTGCTTAAAAAACGTTCATCCTTCATATGGATCTCTAATTCAAGGTTCATTTTTGTATGAAAATTTTTTTCTACCTTTTTACTATTTTCAAATAAACAGATGATATCAATTATTTTAAAATGATGAAAAAAATCTTTATATTTTATTCAAAAATTTATTTGTGAAAAAGAAAATAAAATATTTAATGTACCTTTTAATAAACAATTTAAAATTAATTTGACGACTTGTAAAAACATTCTGCTCGAGTGTTCGAATCGTTTTCAGGCCAAAATTTTTCGTTGCTAGTACTAAACATTTTGCATCAAACTTAGCAACTTAATGCTATTTTTTCCAATTGAGAATTTTAATTTAAATTTTAATTTTAACTAGTCTCAATGTAGTGGTGACCAGGTAAATTTTTTCAAATAGAAAGAACACAATTAGACTGAGAAAAAAAATTTAGACTTAAAATCTAAAAACCAGCGCCTGTTGCACGCATGATTGATTTTTTCGTCAAATTTGATTTATGTTTTTTTAGATAATTTTAGTCAAAATATTTCCATGTATTTTTTAAAATAATTGTGACTATGTCGTCTGAAAATGAATGCAAAAAATGCTGCGACTCGGCGTCAAGCAAGCTTATCCAAGAGAGCGATTTGGTCATAGACAGCCTGAACAGCATAATTGACTCCCATTCCGATACACCTGTAAATACGAACAAAAACTTTGTGCAAAACATTCTCAGAAAGTCCGAGTCTTTTCGCAAATTGACCAGTTTTGCTCACAAAAAAAGCGCTCGCCAAGTTGAGTCCTCACACACAATATCCTCCAGCACCATAGAGACAATGCTAGGCAGCAAAATGGAGCCTGAGCCAGCCATGTCCAAAAAAGACAAATTCAAGTCCAAGTCTTACTTTATTAATTCGGCCAACAGTCCATGCTTGAGAAAGACCTTCATGTCTGATTCTCCCAAAAAAGTCGCAGCCACCTGTTCAACCAGCTACATAAACCCGCCGAAAAAAAAGCGCTCTTCTCTGTTCAACCTGTTCTCATTTTCCAAGAGCTCGTCAGGAAGTTCCCAGAACATAGAGAACCATGAAAGCGATTATTACAATCTGGGAGATTATGACAATGTGTTTAGTGACACTGAGCATGAGACAAACCAGCGCCCTCAAAGCGAGTGCATAGCGTCGCCTGACTGGCACCGCAGTCTGAAATTTTTCAGCAACAAAAAAAGCTATAAATTGGCAGAAAAACAAAGAAGCCATGAGCGATCGTCAGCAGTATCTTTTAAATCTGACGAAAGTGTTCATGGTACAATAACAAAGCGGCAATTAGTGCGATGCAAGGGTTTTTCTGTGCCTCTGAATGCCTCGTATTGTCCAAATTCGAGTCCGCTCTGGGATGATTTGAACATTGGTGACGAAAATAAGCTAAGTATAAGACTCAAGTACGCGGAGATAAAAAATCTCGACGACGAATTCAGCGAAGAAAATCAAAATTTCGCCCAAGCAGACCCCAACAATTTAGAGGTAAGTTTGTGTCATGAATGTGGATCATAATTATTTTGCTTACAATTAAACACCTGACACAAGTTCTATCTAGAAATGTTTTGGATTTTTTTTTTTTATTTCATAGTTTTGATTTTTTTTAAAAAAGTTTCTTATCTTCTTCATTTTTTTTTGTCGAAAAGATTATTGATATTAATTATTGAGCCATAATATTTTGAAACCACAAAAAGAGTAAAATTTACCACAAATTTATATAAAATCACCCCTAATTTTATAATGTCGTGATCAATTTAATTTATTTGTAATTTATTTAAAAAAAGAGTCTTTTAGTGTTCTAAAGAGCGCTACAAAAAAAATTAATCAATATTAATGGTATTGATTTTTTTTAAATTAATTTGTTGTATCTTAATCAAAATAGTTCTTTTTCTATTTGATTTGTGTCACTTTTTCTTTGGTTCTTTCTAAATATGAATAGTTATGATACAGTATTGATTTGACATGATGTTTTTGGTAATTTTTACGGAAAATTACGTAAATTTCCGTAAAAAGTAGAAATTTATGCAATTTTACGTAAATTTACAAAATTAAATTTATCGCAAAAATTCGAAAATTTACGTAAATCACCTAAATATCTACTTTTTTAAGCTAATCGTAATAGTAGAAAAAATTATCATTTTTTTTTTAATTTTCGAAGAAATTTGGAATTTTTTCAATTTTGTTCGATAAAAAGATGTTATTTTTCTGTTAAAAAAAAATGTTCTATTAATTGGTTTTATTAATTTTTAGAAGATTTTTTAACAATGTATTATTTATTTTTATTTGTCTTTTTTTCTTCAAAATAATTAAATTATAATTAGGTATTTGTTTTACTTTTTTTACTGAAGAAAAATGTGAATTTACGAAAAATTACGTAATTTTACGTAAAAATTGTTAAACAGATAAATTACCTCTTTTTATCGAACAATATTGAAAAAATTCCAAAATTTTTCGAAAATTAAAAAAAAAATAAATAAAAATAAAAATTGTATTTTTCTAATATTTATTCTAATAAATTTGTGGTGAAATTAAAAAAAAAGTTTTTTTTATTTTTTCTGTAAATTTTTAATATTTGTGGCTTTTTTAATAAAATTGTGGTATTTTATTTAAAGAATTGTGTACATAATTATAAAGGGCCATCTTTATATATATTTATTCAAAATGTCATTTTAATTAAAAAAAGTTTTGATTTTTAATTTGATTAAATTTTATTTTGCAATTAAAATGTTTTAAAAATTATAAAAAAATTAAGAAAGAGAGAGATCGAACAGTAAGCCTGATCACACACTCAATTTCATTTTTGGCTAGTACATCTAACAATACTACCATGAATTCAATTTTTTGATATTTTTTCTTAGGAAAATAATTTTATATTAATTTTAATAATTTTTGCGTACTTTTATTATGGGAAAATTTTTTTGATATTTATTTCTATTGTAAATATCACTAATTGAGTTAAAGTGCTTCAAGAAAAAAGTTTATTAATTTATTTGAATTATTATTGTTAATTTAAATTATTTCACTCGGTTATTTAAAAAAATCAAAATTAATTAAAAAAACGATTCTTATTTCATTAGTTAAAAATTAAGCCTTCCTTTTTTGTGATCTATTTAATTTCGTTTAAAATTAATATTTTTAAATTATTGTACTCTGCAATTGGCATTTTGATACTGCAGAGTTTACCTTTATATTTTAAATAGAATGTTAAATCCAAAAATGTATCTCTGCAATCATTTTATTAAGAAATAACAATTTATTTCATATTTTAAGTTCATCTAAAATTTTTAAATTGGAGTAAATTTGAGTAGTAATTTTATCTGAATCAATATATTTTTTATTTATTTCTATAAACATCATTAGGAAAATCATAAACAAATGACTAAAAAAGTTAAAAATGTATATTTAAAAAAAATCTTATCCGGTTAATTTAGCAGTTTACTTTCTAATTTTAGTTTTGTTCTTTTAAATAATTTCATTGAGTTTTATATACATTACCTAATGTTTGTTAATTTGAAAAAAAATTAAGGTAAGAGTACAAAAATTTAAATTTTGCTAGAAAAGTTTATTAATCATGAAAAAACTTTTAGATTTACAAAAATATATTCTTTAGTTCAAATTTAATCATTCCTTGATAGTAGAGAGGCGAAAAAATTTCTTCCTATGTACAGAATTATAAAAATTACTCCATAAAGTTCAATATGCATTAGAAAAAATAAAAAAACTCTTAGGTAGATTTTTTCTAAAAGTTAATTGAGCCCAAAAATTAGTAATTTCTTATATTGTATTTAATGATCCAATCTCAAGCACTTATCCAATAGATAGAATATCGAAGAAAATACGGAGAAACTTTTAGTATTTAATTAGATTTTTTTCAAATCTTTTTGTAGCCTTAATGGGTGTCGAATAAGAATTGGCACTTTATTCATTTAGTCATAAAAAATTAATATTTATTAAGATCAATTTTTTTATTGGAATTGAGTAAGGAATCGAAATTCATAGCGATTTATGATATGGAAAATATTCTTGATCTTATACAACCTTTAGGTCTATTTTGCTCAGGCAAGTTCGAATTTATTTTTCAAGCACTTTAATATTTTTGGCCAATCTTAAAATCTTAAGTGTTGACTGATGTCGTACCCTTAGTACAACTACTTAATATAAATATAATATCTTGAAAACAAAGTAACTTTATATTATTTAATAGATTTCGTTTTTAAATATTGAAAGTTAATTTTGAAGACTTTATTTATTTGTGTAAACTTTGATTATAAATAAATGAACGGGTCAGCTACAGAGAAGAAGTATATTCTACTTGGACTCACCGGTAAGTGAAATAAAATGATCTTTTATTTAACTTTGCTTGTGCCACCCAATTATTTGCATGACACTGGTAAATTACTTGGTACACTCATTGCTTACCTCGAAATAACCATTAATTTTCTTTGAAGTGTCTTTACTGTCTTTCCTAAAGAGTGTATAATTGAGAAGCGTTGCAACGAGTGAATTATGGTTAATGATCAGTTTTAAATTCCTATTATAAGAACATTTTATTTAAGATTTAATTAAATTTTAAAATCACCACATGTTTTTTATAGTTCTTAATGTTAGTTTGGTCCAGATAAAGATGTTGAAGTCTTTAAATATTTGATTATTGAAATTGTACAAATTTTGAAAGTGTTTGACATTTTTGTTGAAATAATTTTTCGAATTCAAATTAAAAATAATTTTTTTTGCTAAAAATAGTAAAGGTTTTCAATCGAAGATCAAATAAAATTTTACTTTTTACCCTTTATTATTCTAAACCCATTTACATGGATGCGATTTAATTTCCATATTATTTTGCTGTAAATTTTTCCTAATTTCAAGGATTGATTTCAAACAGAGTGCTAAATTGTTTTTTTTTTTTTTGTTAATGATAAGCTTTTAATCTATCATACTTGAAAATTTTCAAATATTTAATTAACTGAGTAATCATTATTGGAAAAAAAAAACAAAAAAAATTAACAAAAAATCCATAGCATTTAAGATGGATATCTTTGTCTAATTAAACTAAATGACATTACAAAATCAGCATTTTTAGAGCACCTTTATTTAAGACTAAAAATAATATTTACCAAAAAATTATTATTTTTGTAAATTTTTTAAAATTTAACTTAAATATTTTATTTCGTGTCTAAATATTTGAAAATGTGATTTAAAAGTGTGCAAAAAATATTTTTAATCTTTAAGTTAGACAAGTTTTTTTTTATTCTAATGAAAAAAGAAAACAAAAAATATATTCGAATTGTTCTATAAGCCGTAGATCAATTTCCTTAGTTTTAAAAACTCTCATTGTCCGACAATAGATTCTTTTAAAAAGTTCTATTTTATTTTAAAGGTATAATTCAGTTGTTGAATTCATCAGTCTGAGTTGAAGCTCCTTTAAAGACTTTGAATGACAGCCAAGAAATTTTCATAATTGTCTCCATACCGAAAATACTTAGCTATTTTAAGTTAAATTCAGATATTGTTCTAGATTTTAGTCAAATCATTGACTTATAAATCCAATTTGATATAAATGAGCTTCTAGTTAAATTTTTTAAAATTTTCAAGTCACATATTTTTGTGTCTACATGGAACTATCGCTAGATTGATTTTGCACCTCCAAGTATTTATTTATTTATTTTATTTCTAATTTTGAAGTAAGATAAAATTTTTGCTTCAGGAATCTGAACAGAATTACTTTTTTTTTTTTAAAGAAAAATACTCATTTTTAAAATTCATTTTTTTTACAAAACTAGTTATGTAATTTAGTTGTAGGACTTTTTGGAAATTGTACGAACATTTAAAATTTTATGCAAATTGAAATCGAGCTTAGCGAAATAAAACTCTGTTTTCTTTTCTTGTTTTTGTTTCTATATTACCTAATATATCAAGGTATCAATTCTTATTCATTCTTGGATTTCATTTGAGTAAATTCATCGCATACGTGCTCGACAAAAGAAGAAAAGCCAAATACCAGCTACTCTAATTGTTGCCGGGAAATGTTTAGCTGTGAATCGCTCAAAAAGCACCTTGGGATTAATTTAAATCAAACAATAGCTGAACAAGTTGAGAGATTAGGCCCAAAACTTGTCATTAAAAGAAGATTAAAATATTTTTCTGTCCCTTTGTGTCAACAGGGGGGTCACAGAACCGTACTTTATTTAACCTAATTTTGTCCACTTATTTGTTTACGTATTACAAGGTTTACACAAAATTTTTCAAATATTACCAAGGATTTTTGAGTTTATTTAATTTACTTAATCTTGCACAAGCGAGAGTCTAATTGATTTTTAGTATGATGGGTCTTCTTAAAGACTCCTTACAATATTCATATTATTTAATCAGAAAAAATGACTAAAAAAATAGCAACAATTAAGTTGAATTCGACAAAGGAAATTTTCTTAATTAAATTTAAATTTTTTTTTTAAATATTGATTAGAATACCATAAATATTCAGGTTAAATTGAAATTATTTTTTACAATAATAATAGTGTTTTGGTCCCAGAGAATTAATTTATCAGAGGAAAATTTTTAAATTTATTGAATTTGTCAAATTACCGGCTAATCAAGAGAATTTATGTTAAATCATAATCAAATTATATCTAAAGGGGATCTATATTGAAATTCAAAATTCTAGCTAGGTTTAAGCAGATTTTTTGTCTATCTAGTGAATAAAAATAAAAAAATCTATTAATTTTTTCGAACTCATTTGTATGATTTTAATTAGCTGTGAAATGATCTATTAGCTTCAAATTCATGCAATGTTTAAACTAAAATCAGACAGTTGCTTTTTTTGACAATTAGATATTTAAATAAATTGATGAAGCGATAGAAAAAAAAATTTATTTTTTTTTAAAGAAGTTTGGTTGAGTTTTGGTATTATACTAAAGTCTTGAAATTTTAAATTGAAGCCAAACGAGCTCTTGAAGAAAATATTCTGGCACAGTCAAATAAATAAATGGTTATTTTTCAAAACAGCATTTTAGAATATTTTTAGACCGAGAAAATGTAAATAGTTATTTTCTAAAATTTTTTTTTAGAGATACTGATCAAAAAAATAAAAAAATAAACGTTTTCAACTATTCACTAGATTTACCTTGTTATTTGAATGTTTTTTTCTTAAATTATTTTTGAATCTTTTCACAAGTTCAATTGTTTTTCAAGATGTTGTGTTTCAACAGTTGTTTCATATTCTGCTACTCTACCACAATTACGTTAATCATTTTTGTCATCCCAAATAAAAAACTGTTACCTTGAACAATTTTTAAAACTAAAAGATTTATTTTTTAGTTGATCGGTGATTTTTGTTTGAAATTTTTCGATTTAAATTTTAAAATGTGGTGAATCTTTAATTTTATAAATTGGCACTTGATTCACTTTGAACTGGTTTATGGTAACAAGATTCTCTAAATTCAGCAAATAATTTTAATATATTTTGCGTAAATAAAATTAAATTTATTTTTAAATGCAAATTATTTTTTATTTGGTTTTGACGAATTGCTAGTGATTTTTCAAGGTCTTGATTAAAAGGTTTGATTATAATTTTTTGTTGTGGGTTTTTTTTTCTAAAAGAAGCCACCAATTTAACTTTTTTCCGGTATCTTTTTTACGAATTTAAATAAAACATTATCAAGCTTCATTCGTATATTTAAATTCGAACGAGTTCTTTTGAGGCTTAGCAAAATTCTCATTTAAATAAATTAAATTTTTTATTTTGAAAATTTTATTAATATAAATAATTTGAATTAGACCTTAATTATGGCATCGAATTTGAGGAAATTTTGTAAAAAATTTTAATGTTCCAAGAAAAAAATGGCGGAAACAAGTATCTTTCTTTAAATAGGCCTTTATTGCTGTTTTTTATGCTAAAATTATAAATTTTTTTTTATTTTTACTCTAAATTAATTAATTGTAACAATTTATTTTGCTAAAAAATAGGGCTTCTATGTTCAATCAGCTGACTATATGTTGTCACATGTTAAATAAAAGATTATTATTTAATGCCAGTGGAGGTATAGACAATAAAAAACCTTTCTGTACTTTTTGTACTTTTTCTAAAATTTAATCTATTTGGCTCTGTTCCTTTTTGTACTTTGTACTTTCTGTTCTTTTTCATATTTAAAATAAAATTTTTAATTAATTAATAGTTTAGATATTAATATTTATTTTAACTAATATTTCTCTAATCTATAAAATACCCGAATCCCTAAACCAGACCCCGCTTAATTTTTTAAAGAGTTATTAAATACTGTTAAAGTACAAAAAGTACAGAAAGTTCAAAAAGGAAATGTTTATTTAATAGTTAAATATCATTGTCTATCCAAGTGCCAGTGAGTCAAAGTAGATAAATTTTTCTCTGCTAGGTGTCTAGATCAATTTTAAAAGAAGTTTAATAAATACAATTAATTTTTCATAATTAATTTTAGACTTTAATATTATTCTAAATATATAACTTCAAATTAAGAAATTTTGAAAAATTAAATTGTTAGAAAATTTCAAAAAAATATGAAAAAAAAGTAAAAATAAGTTTTGGATCATATGAATAATTATTGAATTTTGGTACAAGAATTGTATTTTTTTTGTTTTTCTTCCAAGTTGTGGTACATTCATTATAAATGAGCATATTTGTATTTAATTTGATTTTGTTCTGAAAAAATGAACGCATATCATTTATACCTTTGAATATGTAAAATAAATAAATCGAGTTTTTAGATTTTTTTGTCAATAAAACTAGTTTGAATGAGTTAAAAATATTTTATCACTTCAAGTAGCTTTTGATTCAGTTTTTCGACAATTTAAACACAAATTTAAATTTGAAGGTTTTTTTGTTAATCAAATAAAGAAAAAAAAAGAATTTATAAAAAGTTGCCTTTCTAGAGTACCTAGCTTCCTCAATTTATTATCAAATTCGAAGTATAGGTCACCAAAATAAAGCTCATCAACTAAATTTTCTAAATCTTTTAACAGATTGAAAAAAAATAAAGTATTACCAAAGTTATGGTCATTTTAAATTTCTGGGTTCTTTTCAAAAAATAAACATTTAGAAGGGTCTAGCTCCCTCAATTTTGGTCCAAATTAAACTTAAGAACTTACAAGTCTACTGCTTTTAACAGAATGAAAAAAAAATTTTTTTTTGTAAAGTTATCAGCATTTGAAGGTTTTTTGCAAACAAAATAAAGAAAAAAAAAAGAGCTTTTAAAAATCAATTATTTTTCAAATAAATGTCTTTTTTTTGATACAAAAATGATGAAAAAAAACTTCATTAAATTTTTAATTAGTTTTCTCGCTCAGAGTAAAACATTACATTAATGGCACTTCATGTTCGATTTAAAATGAACATTTAAGGCCACATTTTAATTTAGCATACTTTATTTTTTTCTATTTTAATTTTCATTAAGACCTAACTTGACTGATGATTTTAAATATCATGAGTAATAACTGCATTAAAATCCATATAAAATTGATCGCAGTCACGACATTCTTAGCAGAACAAAAAATTGATGCGTGCTCCAATTTCGGAAACTGTTCCGGCATAATTTGATCTTGGCTTAAAAATAAAATCAAAAATTTAAATTAACGTTTTACTCTAATTACCTTTAATTATATAATTCTGGAAATTTTAATTTCAAAGCTGTTCAAATTATTAATCAATTTAAATTCTAATAGAGATTAATTGAGAAAAATTTTAATTTTTATCTATAAAAAAATTTAGAAATTATTATTAAATAGATTAATTTAGAGTTAAATATTTTATTTGAGTGAGAAATTCCCAAAAACTTAATATTTAAGTGCGAATTTTGGCATGTAAACACGGCCAATTTCCGTGATCCGCATTCAAACACAAAAATCAGGGCGTTTGCTAAAAATATTTTCCTATTTAGACTCTAGACCGACTGAATAGCCAAGAAGAGACAGAGCATCGATGCTGTTCGCCATCGCCTTCAATTCTAACTCTTTCGTTGAACAATAAATGCAGCACTGCCACCAAAGCTCTAGACCAAAATTTGAATTCAATAAATTTTGTCAATAATCCCAGCGCAGACATGTCAAGCCAGCTCCAAACTAAAACAAATGGTTTGCTCACAATCTCTACCAAATTTTAACTTATTTATTTGTTTCTCTAGAAGAAGATGTGAATCAACTAGAAACAGACTCGGCCGAGTCGGCCAGATACCGCAAAAAGCGCTTTCAGCAAGTTGGCATTTAAAAAAAACTTAATCTGTTTGCTCAATGTCTAACATTTTCCATTTAGTTTCAAACTCAAAGTCTAATCGACCTGAATGTTCAATTAGTCAAAAAAAGTGAACAATGTGTAGATAACCTAAAGCAAAATGACAACTCGACGACCAAATCGATTCGAAATCCATTGTTCAAGCTAAACAACTATCAAACTATAGACGAGGACTCGTATTCCAAGCTCAAACAATTTTATTCATCGTCGTCAAACTTTTTCCACAATGATGAAGCAATGTCTGAAGTAACTATTCACACAAGTTCCAATTCAAAGCCAGTGCAAAAAAACATCAAATTACGCAAGGGACAAATGCTAAAGTAATTATATATTTTTTTTAGATGCTAATAAAATTCATCAACTGTTGATAGATAATTTTTGTGTGTTTTTTTTTTTATAACAAAAGATTGTTTAGATGCCAAAGTTACCCTTCCAAGAAAAAAAATTTTCGGTGCTAGGGATCTAAAGGCACCAGAACTTAAGCAAGGTAGTATGTCTTCTGAGAGGTTTATTTAAACTAATAACTCCATAAACTCTCATCATCCGGCATATATTCTGAAAGAGCACAAAATTTTACGTCATAATCTAAAGTCTTTTTGAAACAAAAATTTTTTGTTGGACTGGAATTTGGGAGAAAAACTGAAAATAAACACTAGAAAGCCCGATTTTTGTTATACCTGAAAAGCCCGTCGGGTCTTTCTGACCCTTTTTTTAAAAGTCAAAGATTAAATGTTTAAATTCTTGTTATTTTATTCAAAAACATAAAAAACTATTTAGATTTTGAATCATGACATCTCTTACACATTGCTCTTAAAACCATCTCATGTAAACATTTCCCACAAGTCATTTTCCGCAATCATTACAGGTAAATTTGGACTTGTTCTCATTGCACAATCTAACCTGGCATTTTTTTCTATCACTGTTTATTGATTTTAAAATCTTACGAATCAAATCTTAGTCTCCTCAGAATTTTTCAAAACAGTCCAAATAACTCCACTTCGCCTTGACTTGTTAAGATTTGGATCGAAATCATTTTGAATTGAATTTTGAATAACAGATTCTATTGATTCATCAATGTGTCTTTCAACCTCATCATCACTATCATCATTTTCAACATCATCATCACCATCAGAACAAACTTCAAATTCATTATCTGAATCGTCTTCAGAATCGTCAACATCAGCGAAATCATCATCATTCTGGTCTGAAGTCACTGACTGGGTATCATGAGCCTTCCTTAGAAATTCAAGGGCTTTTTGAGCAGATATCCTAATCGGCATCTTTGAATAATTAAATCTTATGTTGACAAACTTATTTTAGTGTAGCTAGAACATATATAAGTGAAAGAAATTTTTTTAAAATTTTTTACAAGACAATCTATTAGTCTTTTAAGTAATATTTTTTTTTTCAAAAACATAATTTATTTATTCATTTTTATGTAATATTTGGGTCTAGAAAGAATTAAGTCAAATAAAAAAAATTAAAAAAATTTATAGTCTTTAGAATGGACAAAACGGGTCAGAAAGACCCGACGGGCTTTCTAGTGTTAAGCCTTTTTTTTAGATTTTTTGTATCTAGTACTAGGATTAACCCACAACCTCATATAAAATATACATATTCTGAAACTAAAAAAAATTCTGAACAAATTGTTTTACTTTTTTAATATGTCTAAAAAAATTGGCCAAAAACAGTTATTTTTTCAAAATTTCCAAAAAAAAAATTTTATTCAATTTTATAAGTCTTAGTTAAGTTTATTTTATCATTGTCAGTGGAATGAATGATTCTATGCTTATTTAACACTAGAAATCCCGATTGTTTTATTTTAAAATTTAAAAATTTAAATATCTAGAGGAATAAAAAAAATATTAAGAAATTAATATTTTAAAGATACTAACAAGTTTTTTAGTTGCAACAAGTAATTTTTTAAAAATTTTATTTCTTTCAGAAAATAAATGAAGTTAAAATTTTAAAAACGGGTCAAAAAAACCCGTCGGGTGTTTGAGCATTAAAACCAAACATTCTCCAAAAGTTAAATTTTTGGCTCTATTTTTCTTGTTTTTTGTTACTTTGAAATCTTTTTTTTTAAAAGATTGAAAATTAAGAATAAGTTTATACAATTTAACAGTGATGAAATAAAAAGTCATTGAAGAATAGGTCTATTTGATAAAAATAACTCTGATAGTGTGGACTAGTGATTAATTTTTTAATTTTTTTTCTTATTTTGAGCTTTTAAGTTTTAAAAAAGGAAAAGCTTTTTAGTATTTTCTTTTGAAATAAATCATTATTTAAAAATTCGTTTTTATTTCAACTGAATCTTAATAAAAATTAAACTCAATATTAAAAAAGAGTCTTGAACAATTTATTTTAAATTTAATTCTCTACAAAATGATGTATTTTTCAAACCATCTGATAATTCGGTTCAGGAGTTTTAACGCTATAAATTTAAGATGCAGAAAAAAATGGTTTTTTAACGATATCTAGTGAATAACACAGACGCTTGAAATTTTGCAGATATTCTTATTGAGCGTCCTTGATTACCCTGAAAAGGTTAAAATTATCTTTTGGAAGTTTCATCGCCCAAAATATCGAAATTGACCCCTATGATGGAGGTCCTAGGGGACCATGAGGCGTCTTACAAGTTGGACTATTTTTTTTCAAATAAAAGCTGAGGTCAAATATCATAAAAAACATCTGTCCTTAACTTAAAATATTATTTTCTAAAATAATTTGTATTCATGCTGCCTTGCACTTTAAAAAAATATGTTCCAAATAATTTTTTGTGTTTGAATTACAAAATGTATCTAATGTTAAAATTACACTGAAAAAATGCCATGTTCTAAATATTTTTTTCATTTTCAAATAAAAAATAATTTTCATATTTGAAATTTAACTCTTCAGTGAAATAGAATGAGTTTAATTTTTATTTAGAAACTTGAAAAAAATATTGAAAATTCTTTATTTAACTTTTAAATAATTTGTTTATTTTTTTATCTGAATATTTAAAATAAATAAAAAGAAAAAAAGTTTAATAATTCAATTAGATTTAGATTAATATTGAATCGTTGAAAAACTCGGTCTAGAATTTTTTGCAAACAACTTTTTGAATTTTTTAACTTTAAGTTCATCTAATTTTTTTTTCACGTAAAGCTGAACCAAAAAAGAAAAAAGTGATCACATTTCAAATTAGGTGAGAGATGACAATTAGATGGATAATTTTTAGACTAGGTGAACTATTAGTTCACAAAACCTGAGAACAAGAATTGTTCCAGTGATAGACGAACCATAGTTCACCTAAACGACTAGACCCGAAAAACTTTGTTATTTTCATTCAATTTGGACATAAACAGAAAAAGTTAGGATATTTTTAATCAAAAAAATACTAAAAGTAAAAAGACCATAACTTTGTTAATACTTAATTTTTTTGAATTCTGTAAAAAGCACTAAGTTCATTTTTATCTCAGCTTTAATTTGGTACCATTTTCAGAATTCAAAACACAAAAAATCAAATCTTATTGTTTCATGGTTTATCAAAAGAAAAAGTTTTTTTTTAATTTTATTTTTTTTTATATTTATTCTGAAGGAGAGTAAGCTCGGTAAGAAGATAAATAAATAAATAAATGCTATTTTTTGACAAATAAATTTCGTAAAGGTAAATTTCAACAAAATAAATTAGACAACTATTCTCGATAAATATTATTTCGACTTTAATTAATTCGACAAATGTCTTATAATTGGGCAAATAAAAATTAGACAAAAAAAACTATACCAAAAAAATTTATTAAGAAAAATTCATTTTTAAATTAAAAAATATAAAAAAATTATTGGTATTCAATTAAGTTAAATAAATTATTTAAGCATTGATAAACATCTCGATCATTATAATCATTCACAATTTTATTTATGCGTTCTTCCAAAATAATGTAACCAGACTTACTTTTATTTAACCAGGCTTAGTTGAATGAATTATTAATATAATTAATTAATTGAATTCACTAAATCATCCATAATAAAATTATATGAAAATTAAAAAAAAAACGCTAAAAAAAACTTGTCTAGTTTTGTCGAATACATACTATTCGAAAATTTATTTTCATGATTTTTATTTGTCGAAAATTTTTGCCAAAGAAAGAGAGCTTTAATTCAGGAATACTGTTACTTTTAGAGAAAGTTATGAAAGATGATTTATCTATTGAAATTTCATCTTCCATTTACAGAGCCAAGGTTCTAGTTCGCTAAGAAGGTGTTTATCAATTTGAGATTCAATATTGCCCTTTTTTCTATAAATTGTAACTAAATCGTCTGCAAACAGGAGTGAATAACATGAATAAGTTTTGTTTTTTTTTTCGGGATATCATTTATGAATATGTTTAAAAAAGAGAAGAATCAATACTGAACCTTGGGAGACTCCATCTTTTATTTGAAATGGACCTCTTAGAGAGTTATTTGTGTTCACTTTAAAGTGTCTAGAACTGAGGAAAGACTTAATCGAATAGATGATGTAATCTGGCACTCTTAGCTTGAAAAGCTTATACGAAAATATATATGCTTAATACCTTATATTAAAGAGCAAATTTAACTTTTTTTAATAACTTAAAAAATTTAAGTATTTATTTAATTTTTCTCATATCCGCTGAAAGGAAAGTCTAATTCATTTGAAACATTTAACTTTAATTAAATATTTACAACAAATATATTTTTAATTAATTTCTAAATTATGTAAGTAAACCAATTAATTAATTTTAAAATAAACTTTAAAAAAAAATATAAAACATTCTAGTTTAGCTTGTTTACATTTTCTACATTTCTTACTCTTGAGCTAAAGCGTTTCACAGCTTCTTACATCCTATTTTTGGGCTTTTCTTTAACAGGAATTTCTATTTCTTCGTTAAATTCTTCTTCCAAGTTTGGGTATCTTTTTTTACTCTTCTTTTTCACAATGGCATTTTATTAATTGAAAAATTGCGAAAATCTAAATCTGGTGAATTTGCAGGCCATTTTTGAAAAAAAGTAAAATTTAACAAACTCAAATACTTTTTGAATGACAGGCCATAAAAAAATGATTAAATGCTCATTTTAATCGTTTTTTTTTTTTTTTAAAATTTTTATTTTCTTGATAAAAGTTTGAGGATACGTGTAATTTACAGGTAATGATTTTCTAGGTGGCTTTTTTCTTTTGATAAACCATGAGACAACTATATTTTTTAATTTTCTTAATTTTTAAAGTCTTTTAAATATTTTTGCTTAATTTAGTTAAATTCTGTCAATAGGAACATATTTTTTTACTTTTCAAAATTTTTAACATTCTATTTTGAACACCAGTTATAATATTTCATTTCATTATAATTATATGTGGCTATTATTGTGCAAAAATGACTCTATAAAAAGTACAATATTGTACAAATTTTGTGCAACCGAATTCCAGGCTCTGCAAAAACTCTGCAATTTTCTGTAAAATGCACACCATTAAAAAATATTTGATTAAAAAATGCAATAAATTGCAGAGTTTTTGCAGAGCCTGGAATTCGGTTGCACAAAATTTGTACAATATTGTACTTTTTATAGAGTCATTTTTGCACAATTAGAAAATAAATTATAGCGTTTTTACTTTTTGTACTGTAATTTTTGTACTAAAATTTCACATTGCCTTCATGTTTTAGTGAAGGAACGTGTCATCACTTAGTTGATTAATAGGAGTCATAAATTAAAAGATAAAATAATTTAAAGTGATGCTTATTCAGATGGTCAACATTGCCAGTTCGTTCTAACCCGATAATTATTTTGTGAATTTCAGTGCAAAAGAACAGAAAAAAATTTGAAAAACTTTTTTTTCCATTTTTCATAAAATTTGGTCTGAATTTACTGGAAAAATTTTTTTTAAATAATTCGAGTAAACAAAAGACATTTTTTATCTATTTGATAAACCACTTAAAGCTTAATTGAAATATGTCAATTTGTATATTATAATTTTTAATTTGTCCTTAATTTATTTATTTTTACTATTTCATTAAATTTCAAATTTTCCATGAATCTTAGACCTATTTGATATTTAGCTACTCGAAAAAAACAAGATAAATAATAAAAGGCTATTTTTTCTTTACTTTTGGGGTTTATTGATCCCTTAGAATTAAATACATTTTACCCAAAAACAACAATCAATTAAAAAAAAAATATCTTTATAAAATAAAAAAACTAACAAAATAAGCTAAAATTTTGTAAAAGTCTATTTAAATGATTACCTGTGGCAAGAAAACTTGGGCCGCTCTTTTTTCTGATATGAGTCCAGTTTCATTTATTGTAAAAACTTCTTTTCGTTCGATTTTTTTGTTCTTAAAAATATAAGAAAATCAGGATTTTATTTTTATTCCAGAAAATCATCGACATTTTTCTTTGATTAAAATGAATTAAAAACTCATTTCTAAAATTCTATAAAAAAATTTATTTAAAGAATTGAAAAAAAATTTTTACTCAAAATATTTTCATTGTGATGATCGAACATTTTTATGTGGATCTCAAATTTTTTTTTTCTGGAAGAATGAGACCCTATTCTTTTCACAAGATCTCTTAGTTGTTTTGGTCGAAAAAAAAATTTTTAACATAAATTCAGCCTCTATAATAAATATCTAAGCTTTCAGGCGCATCAGCTTTGAAGTGACTCTGAACTGTTATTCTCAACCTCACGTCAACGCCTTTTATATTAAACAATTAATAAAGCAAATATTATTAAATTTCTTAGCATTGTGAATTTTGGTATAAAAATCAAAACCAAAATATTAAAAGTGCCAAAGCTTAAGTTCTGAAGGACCAAAGCATGTTCTGTAAATTGTAGCAACTGATACATCCTTTGTACCACCACTTAACTTAACACGGATTTTTATTATAATATAATATCCCAAATTTTCAATTTTCTGAGTTTTGCAGAATCAGTACATTGGTGGTACAAAGGTTGTATCAGCTGCCCAAATTTACAGAACATGTTTTGGTCATTCAGAACTTAAGCTTTGGCACTTTTAATATTTTTTTTTGTTTTTTTTACCAAAATTCACAATGCCAAAATTTTTTAGATTAAATTTGATTTTTAAAAATTCCCATAAAATCAATCGAATATTTAAAAAAAAATTAATTTCATAATCAAAGATAAAAAAATAAAATAATCGGAAAAAAAAATAAAAAAAACTCTAAATTAACTGTTGAATATAACTATTTATATTAGATTGGCATAAATTTTGGAATATTTTAAAAAAATTAAATTAGTTTTAACACTTTTTTTATCTAACTAAATAAATATTTTAAAGAGATGCATTTAAATCGTTTTATCTGGATATGGAAATTAACAGTGACGACTACGAACTGTGCCTAAATGACCAGACTCAAGTCGATTTGGACCAGATGTGCGAGCAGTTTTTCGGCACCGAGTTCGTTCTTAAAAGTAAAAAAACCTAAATTTTAATTTAAAAAAAAATTAGCTTAAATTTGTCTCATCAAGAAAAAGAGTTGACACCAAAACACGAAGAAGAAGTGCCAAAGCAGAACATTACAGCACAGCCCACGTCTTCGTCTATCAATTGGCACAATTACTTCAGCTCGAAAGCCTACAAAAATGTAATTTTTTTCCAAAAATGTATTTAGCTAAATTAGATATTTGGACTCTCTACTTGTGAACAAGTTTGACAGCTCTCAAGACTTGACAACAATATTTATCTTAGAAAAAAGAGAAACTTTAGAGACAACTTGAAAATTTTATTGACTTAGCTAAAGCGAAATTGCAGCTTGTTTTCAATAACTTGAAAATTTTATTTTTCTAAAAAGAAAGAGAAAAAAAAGCTGTAAATCTGACAAACTTTTTCCATTATTTCATGCAAGTTCCAATGAATCAGTCGAATAGCAAATTTTATTAAAATTTACCTTTTAGGCTTTAAAATTTTGAATGCAATTAAAAATTTTATGTAAATTTCTGAAATTTAAGAGCAAACATAAGCGAAACAGTTGTATCGCTGTGATGAACGAGCACAGCTCTAGCCAGACGCAAGCTGGTTCGCTTAAGAACAGCTCGTCAACTTCAATATGCTCAAATTATTCAAACGTGGCATATCCAAGTCCTGTCAATGCCAGCGAAAGAGTTGTGCGCGTCAACCGCGGCAACTTCCGACGCATGGGCCAAATTGCCAGCATTTTTGCCAGCTACAGCAATTCCAAGCTCATCGAAGCCGCCTCGCCACTCAACCACTTTCTCGAGCTCTACACGCGCCAATTACCTAAATTGCCCGAAGAGTTCGCCATAGGCAAGTTCGATCCAGCCTGGCTCGAAATCGAACCCGATTGGAACAAGTTCGTAGGAGACTCTTATGCACAGGTATAGAAACCTTTCACACAAAAAAATGTCTAAATTTTATTAAATCAAAATAAATTAAAATTTTATTTAAATTAAAAAAATTTATTTATTTTAAAAAATTTTATTTAAATTTAAAAAAATTTATTTAAAAAAATGTATTTAAAAAAATTTATTTAAAAAAATTTTTTTAGTCTTTGCCAATTCGCAAAGCCAAGCAGCAGATGGCAATATGGGAGCTTTTGGTTACCGAGTGTTCATTTATAAAGTCAACCAAAATAGTGATCGATGTGTTTCTCAATTGTTTGGTCAATCTCAAGCTGAACGAGCAAACTAGCGAGCTTTTCAAAGACATTGATCTTAAAAAACTATTCTGCAATATAATCGAAGTGTTCAAGTGCAATTTGACATTATGGTGCAAATATCTGCATCCCACATTACACAATCTTGTCAATGGCTCTTCCATCAGCCTGCTCATTGATCCACAATTTTTGATTAGTTCATTCTCAGATGTAAGTGCTTTTCAATAGCATAATAAATCTTTATTTAAATATTTTTTCATAGTTTAAGAATTTGTTTCAGCCCTATGAAGAATACTGTCTAGTGCAAAATAATTTAAATGATTATTTAAAGCAAAAAGCTGCCGAAAATGAACATTTTGCAAAATTTATAACCGTAAGACTTGATCAAAAAAAAAAATTCAATTAGATAAAATTTACAGTTTATAGATGATTAAATTTTCAATTAGTTTAAGTTGTTGCCATAAATGGCATTCCATATAGATTAATTTAGAAAATGTTTTTTTTCAGATCAAGTGTTTTTTTAATTTAATTAGTAAAAGTGGTTTTTAAATTTAAAATTTTACTTCTCTCCATCAAATTTAGACATTTTTTTTTTAAATTTTTTTTAAGTTGTTGATAATTAAGAGATCATTTAGCAGAAAATTTAGCTTGAATGCTGTTCATAAAATTTTTAATTTCAAAGGTTTTCTTTTTAGAAAAAAAAACAACTATTCAGTTCATTATTTTTTTTTCTTGAAAAAATATATTTTTAAAACCTTCAAAAGAAAGCCTTACATTAATTCACTGAAATTTTAAAAATAGTTTTTTTTTCTATTTACTTTTAAAAATTAGAATAAACCTAAGAGTATTATTTCCAAGCAAAGACTAAATAAAAATTGATCTCAATTTTTTTAAGGTTTAATTTAACTAATAAAGTAATGTAAAATTTACTGACAGAAAATAAAAAATAACACTTAAATACTATAATTAAAAAAGGAAATTTCATAAGTCATCCAGCTAATATTTTACATCTAGAAGACTTTTAATCAGACTTGGCAAAAGTCATTAAGTCAAAGTCAAAGTCAAGTCATATGACTTGACTTTGACTAAAAAAAAAGTCAATTGACTTAGAAAAAAGTCAATTGACTTAAAAAAAAGTCAATTGACTTGTCTTTAAATTTTTTTTGTTAACAAAAAAAATTTTTCAAAATTCTAATGTCAAATTTTCTTATAAGTTGTTAAATATAAAGCATTCAAAATTCAAGTTTTAAGTTAAAGTTTTGGTTTATTAATGCACTTTATACGTAAGTGCTAAGCTAAATATAAAGAGGGGAGGATTTTCCTGGAACCCCAAACCTTTGTACCGTCATTCTCTAATTTTTTTTTTAAATTTTGTTTTTAAATATCAAAAAAAGAAAAAATTAGCATTAAGTGTTCGACACCAACATTTAATTTAAAAAAGCGACATCTTTCAAAAAAAAATAAAAATTTATTTTTTTTTTCTAAATTTTTCATTTTAGTGATTTTTAAAAACAAAAAAAATTAAAGTCAAGTCAAATGACTTGTCTTCCCAAAATTTTCAAAGAAAATCACTGACTTGACTTTGAAAAGAATTTAAAATGACTTTTTTTTAATTTGCCCAAGTCTGCTTTTAATATTATCGAAATAACTCTTTTTTAAAAAAAAAACTTTATGAAAAAATTTATTTTATATTTTTCTTTTAAGTCTAGTTTTCTAAATTGAGAATAGGTTGAGACGGAGTTTGATTTCAAGTTGACAAATGCTAATTACTAGACGTGACTAATACCTTTAGGCAAAGTCTAGTCATCAACATTTTTGAAACTTATAGAAAATTGCATTCATTTTACTTAAGAACTTAAGGAAATCTTTTAAAGTTAACTCTTAAGTAGACTTGTCATTTTATTCAGACTGGCTTCATTTTTTTTAATTATATAAAAAAATATCCAGTCTGTTACATTTTACAAAAATATTTAAATGATTTATTTTATTTGACTAAAAAAAATTTTTATTCCATCTCGAAAAAAAAATTTCATATACTAGTTTCTTAAAAGACAATTGTTAAAAATAAAAATAAAATTTGTAACAAATTATAGTTAAAAGAAGAGAGTTGTCAAATTTATTTATTAATTTTTTTCAAAATTTAAATGAATATCAATAATCAATTTAAATCTTACAGTGTTGCATGGTTCTGAATTAAAATTACGTAATTTTACGTTAATTTAAATAATTTTACCGTATTTTGCGTAAAAATACTTTTGTAAAATTTCGTTAATTTACCAATTCATAGATTAAAAATGGTAAAAAAAAACAGGGCCACAAAAAAATCATTTTTTATGCTTTTTTATAGAATTTTCAAAAAAAAATAATTAA
>QEOQ01000122.1:599926-694210 GCA_010279815.1 Brachionus plicatilis | reverse complement strand
TCAATCATTGCTTCAGGGGCTAATTGCCTCTTTATTATTAAGGGGAAGGTATGTTAAGACCTAAGTCTTGACATGTCTCTACTTATTATTTAATCTTGAATTAACTGCAGCTGAATCACATGTTCTAGCTACTATATAAACCACTATCTCTTTTGTTATAATTTCGGATTCCATTTAAATAAACTATAAATTAAATTGCTTTGTTTATTTCTTGGCTTAAATCCCTAAAGTCCAATTACAGGACTTTACATTTTAATTAATCATCGACTTTTAAAATCAATCGAATTTAAGACAATTTATTTGTCTATGTAAAAAAAGAAGTTTTATTTGCAATATTTTAAAATTTTTGTAATTGTTTAATTTTAAATTTCGAAATTTTTATTTCAATACCAACTTAACATTCAGTTTTTTTTGGAAATTCAATGATTGGTTAATTGAAATTTTTTTTTGTTTTTTTTTTTGAGCAAGTCCTGTAGCATGTTTTGTTACATCATGTGCTAAATTTTTATTTTATCACTTCATTCCATTCAAAATATATACGAATTTATGATTTTGAACTGAATTTTTTTGTACGAAACTTCACAATGCTAAACGTGAGGCACTTAGGTCAGCGGTACACTTCGTGTAAACGCGTTTTTGTATGTCGATGATCTAGTATTCATCTGTGAAAGGATGGAGGTACTCACAGAATGTGGTTAGAAGCTTGAGGTCAAGACTAGGCAGTGGAGACTGACGGTTAATTCTGTGAAGACCAAGTGGATGACGGCCAACTGTGATGCTGAGGATGCAAGGTTCGAGATCAGCGGAGATCTGTTGGAAAGAGTGGACAAGTTTGTTTACCTGGGAAGGATGGTGTAAAGCAAAAGCACCAACGCCGAGGAGACGCGAAAGAGGTTAGGTCTCGGAGCCTTCAGATTCCATCAACTAAGGAAGACTGTGTGGGACCAGACAGCGCTTAGTGCCAGAACAAAAAACAAAAGTGTACAAAATCAAACCAGCTTAAATATTAAAAAAAATATTTTAGCTAGTTAAATTATTGCTTTTTTCAACAATCAAAAGATCAAAAATTTTATTCAGAATTAGTAAAAGTAAAAGTAAAGTAAAGTGATAGAATTTTATTTTTTTTCTCTTAAAATTTTCTAAAACTAAATAATTTATATTTGTTTGAAACACTTTATTTAATTTTAATTCACAATTCTCAAAATTCAACTGCTAAAATATAATTCATGAATTATAGGAATATTGAGAATCAAATCGAACCAATGTCAAATTAATCAGAGAATTAAAAATCATTTGGATATTTAAACTCGGGATTTCTTAAATGGAATGTGATCAAGAGATCAAACTGGAAGTTTTTTAAATTTTAGCCATTAGCAATTATTTTTAAAAATTTAGGAAAAATCTAAAAATAATATTGCATATTTTTTAATTAGACTTTATAAACAATTAGAGCTTAATTTTTAATTAATTTGAGTAAATTAGTGATTAATTAGTCATTTATTAAAATATCTAAAAAATTACAAAATTTCTTGGAAAATCATCTGAAATAAATAATCTATGCTTTTAATACTACCGTATTCCCTTGTTTAGCGACGCATGCTTTAATACCATGAGTAGGATATTTGGTGCATGGTCTAACATAGACCTCACAATGTTAAATTTTTTATTATAAAAGTCCTATGGGTCACATAGTCGATACATATTAAAAACGTAGCGTTTATAATAGAAATTCAAATAGAAAAGCAGCGCTTCAAAAAAAGTCTTTATTAGAGACTCGGGGTTTTAAACTTAAAAAAAATTAAATATAAAAAATATTTATTGAGTTTATTTTATAGATGCGACGTTAGAGTTATGGTAAAAAAAATATTAAAAATAATAAAAAAGTTTAATTTTAATTATTGACCCGGCATTTAAATTTAAAAATTTAAGACAAAAAAGAGAATAAAAAAATAAAAAAAAAATTATTTTTCGTTCTATTCGTAGAACCTTTCTTTCTTCCTAGTGGCTTTCTAACTGAACCATTCTTGTTGTAAACAACTGGCGTACTAACACTGTGTACCGACAACAATGGGAATATTATTATTCTGACTATATATTGGTGGATCGTTTCGAACCATCATTATATCTAATGGGATTTGTGCTGATGATATTCAAAATGCTTCAACAAGTGTTAGTTTAACATAAAAATGTTAATATTTAAATGTTAAAAATGTTAAAAATTTAACATTGTGAGGTCTATGTTAGACCATGCACCAAATATCCTACTCATGGTATTAAAGCATGCGTCGCTAAACAAGGGGATACGGTATATTTAATTTTATATTATTTAAAGCAGAGTTGTTCATCAAGTCTTGACTTGACTTTTTGGTCGAAAGACTTGAAAATAGCGACTTGAGGAACAACTCTGATTTAAAGGTAATATATATTGCAGTAAAAAACGGTGGCTGTGGGTCAAATAATTTAAAATTGATCTTTTCTTAATCACTGAGCGATCAGTATATTAAAAATCATGCTTTTTTAATATATTTATTAATTTTAAAATTTCAGTAATTGAAAAAATTTATCGCTTAAAATTCTTTTATTTTTAGTATTTTTGATACTGTTTTTTTTATTTCTATCTATCGATAATTTATTGTTTTATTTAAAAATATTAACAAAAATTGTGTAATTTTCAGAGTAGTTTAGAAGTCACAAGTCTCATGTCAAGTCCAAGTCTGGACTTTTTTTTTCACAAGTCCGAGCAAAGACTTTCATTTTATTTTTCAAAAAAAAAGTCCAAGTTTAGGCTTTAAAATTTTGGAATACTGAAGAAGAAATTTATGCTAAAATTGCAAGAAAATTCTGATATATGGCAAATCTATTGCATTAGACAACCCAAGAGTAAATAAATTTCTTGATATGAAGCCTGATCTGGCAAATTTAAAAAAAAGTCCGGACTTGGACTTTTTTTTTGGACTTTTAGACACTTCTGGCAATTTTACGAAAAATTAAGTAAGAAATGGTAAGGAATATTGAATTTTTTTTAATTTTTCATAATAAAAATAATTAAATTTTTTGGAAAAGAAGCCAATTTTATATTTTTCTTACCAAAATCCTCATTTATTTGGCCGTAAGCATTAAGGAACGATTTTACTAAAATTTTTACCGAAAGTTTACTTAAAATTACGTAAAATTACGGAATTTAGCCCATTCTGCACCTTTTACAAAATTGCACATTGTTGGCTTAACTGATGTTAAAAGTTCTTAAAAAAATAATTGATCATCACAGATTTTGTTAAATGATTGACAAAACATTTTATTTTATAAAATTTTTCTATTATTACAAATTTTCTAAACAAAATTTTTACGGATTCAATTTTTTTGTTATAATAGCATATTTATTAATCATTAAATTTAAAAAATAGAAAAAAAAAAATTTATTTAGTGATTTTCAGTAAAAAAAAATTGATTTTCTCTAAGGCAACTTTTTAAAATATAATATTTTTTGATATATTTAAAAAAAAAAAAAAAAAAACAAACAGAATTTTATTCATAAGTATAGAGTAAGCTTCCGTCTTTTGCAACACCAAATTTTAAATTAGCAAAACTATTTGAACTGAGTTCATTAGAAGCCGAGGGGTTGGAGAGGCGACCATTAGGTGTCTTGGCGTTAATTGTACCATTATCATCCAAAGTTCTGTCTGCCAAAGTCTCATTGATATTAGCATCATAGTTAAAGTTAACCGGATCTAATTGATTCTTTAGAATTGATTTAATACCTGGTTGCTCAACTTCTCTGATGATTATCTTATTTGGTCGCTTACGCCACTCTGTTTCGCCTTGATCTGAAGTATTTTTGTCAATATTAATTAAAATTAAAGTAAAAAAAAATAAAATATCATCTAGTCTAACTAACTAATAAAGCCTAAAAACCTAATAAAGTTAGAAACGATTTATATAAGAGCCTGTACCTGATTCTGAATTTAACTTTTGCGACTCGCGCTTAATAAACTCCTCGCGAACCATAGGTACATAAATGATGTCATTATTTAGGCAAATCTGAGATTTATTCAAGCTTGAATTAAAGTTCTTATTTTCTGCAAAGTGTTTTTCACTTGATTCGGATCTGACGTGAACTTCTTCAGTGTAGCCTGATCTTGATCTGAGACGGGACCTTGTGCTATCAGCATCTGGATTGAGGATCACTTTTTCGGGCCGGTACGACTCCGCATTCAGAATCCTGACCGATCTTGGCACTTCCAAATACCGATCTGAACTTTTGCTTCTTACTTTTGGCGGGCTTTGTGACCGGTCTGTTTTGATCAGCACCTTTTCTTTGCGGATTTCATAGATTTTGTCACTTGGAATGTAATCGCAGTCAACTTTGGAACCAAGTCTGTCACAGTCGTCATACGGATATGGGCTGTATGGCTTGCGAATACTCATTTGGCGCGGTTCAACGCAGAAGTCTTCCTTGTAGCAGTTTGGTCTGAGCGTTTGGTACTGGCCAGGTCGGTAGTATTTTGTGTCAGCTGGAACGTCAACATAGTTGGAGGTGACTGGCAAGCAAGGATTTGGAGTGGAGCAGCGACTGGTTCTGCAAGGATCACATGGGTCTGGCGGAAGGCGCCGTATCGGCTCGTTGGGCCTGCCATAGTATCGGGGAGGCTCCCGGCGGTACATGTCACCGTAGTCGCCGTAGCCTACCTCTCTGCAAACTAAATTTTTGACAGCTTGATCTCGAAATCTTAAAATAAAAAGTTTAATTCCATTTTTGCCTAAATTTTGGGAATAGTTACGCATCGGCAGACACATTTCGTCTTTGTCTTGGTTTGCTCATATCACTACCCATTTTTGATTGTTTTAAAACAAAGTTTTTTTTAAAAATTCTCAATTTTTATACAAAAATTTTTGTCTCAAAACTTTTTGGGCGGAAAAAAGGAGAAAATTTAGAATGGAATTATGCAAGAGGTGGAAAACTATTCAATTGGAGTTTTTTTTTGATGAGAAAAACAAAGTCGTTGACAATTTTGTTGAGATCCAAGATATTTAATTTTGATATTTGGTAAGAAAAAAAAAGCAACCAATTGTACATGTAACGCTTGATATAATTTTATATCAATTTGAAAAATTTACTTGTATAAAAAAACAATCAAAAATTTTTGTCGCCTATCTATTTTGTTGCAAAATATTTATTAACTTATCTTTCCCTGATTTTTTTTGTTTATATAGTTTTTTGTGTGAGCCAAAATTTAATGATTGATTTTCAATTATATTGTTTAAGCTTAATTACCTTCTGTAATTGAAGAAAATTAAATTTTTTTTAAAAAAAGACTTGACAATTTTATTACACAAATTTTAATTATAATTAGACACTCTTGGACAAAAAGCTCTCTTGAATATTTGATTTTTTATCTCATGAATGAATGACAGGGTACAAAATATAATCAATTAATAAATTAATATTTTTTTACAAGTTATGTTGATATTTTAAAAGGCGAAAAAAATGCTTTTTGTTTTTTACATATTAACTCATAAGAATTTTTTTTAAAATTAAAAACATTGTTAAAATTTTTGTTTTATATTGAAAAAATTTCGATAAAAAAATGCTAGGAGTAAATTGATGTTAAAATTTTTCGATAAATTTTATTTTGTCTTAATTAAAATTTTTGGCTTAAATTTCTTTTAGAGATTATATGAATTTTACTTTTTTTCATTTTTAAATATTTACATTTTTAGTTAAGAAAAATGCAAAATTTAATCATTGAGAAAGTGCAAAAGAGAATCACTTTATATCGGCAAATTGAAGTTTCAGATCAAATTTTAAGATCAAAACGATCATTTAAAATTTTAAAACTTAATTCATCTAATGATTTTGATAATTTTTAAGAAATAAATACTAAGCATTACTAAACATGTTATGTCTAATAATGGTTCATTATCAAATTAACATCAAAATGATTGATTTATAATTTATTTAACAAAAAAAATCAATAATTTAAAAAATTTAGGCTTAGTTAATTCAAAAATTCAAATTTATCACTTTTATATCCATTCATTTAAACTAAATAATTTTATTTTTACACCTAAAAAAGTTTTAATTTAAAAACAGTAAATTTTTTGTGTTTAAAAAATAATTTATCATTAAAATCAATTAAAATATTTAAACTTATTTAAGTTCGATAAAAAGGGACATTTTAAAATTTTTGTAATAGCTATTTTAAAATATTTTTTTTTCTTTAATATTAAACTCAATTTCTAAAGATTCAATTCTACCCTTACAAAATTATTTATTTGTTTATTTGTATCAAAATTAATCTCCATTGTGCAGTAGTAAAATTAAAGTTCACAAAAAAAAGAAATCAAAATATAAATATGAAAAATTTAAGAATAAAAATAAATAAAAAAAATCAAAAGACCATAAAAAAAAATATATAAACAGTAGTTTTTTCAAAAAATTGTTAATTTAATAACAGTAGACTCAGGCTTTTACAAAAGTCTGAACAAGTCCAAAACAAGTCAATATGTGACTTGAACTTAAAAAGCTTTTTTTTTTTTTTAAATTACACGTCTTGACTTGTTTCAAAAATTTAAAAATACAAGTCAGAATTTTAACTGATTTTAAGAATAGAATTAAAATATATAAAAAAATTATAAGTCTTGAATTTTTTATTCAGAAAAAAATAAAATTATTTGTCAAAATTTCTCTTTCAATGTAAAAATTGAAACATGATTTTTTAAACAATTCACATAATCATCATATTCTTTTTAAGTTCAAAAGACTAAATTCTATTATAAGTGTTTGATTGATAACTGAGACACTTACAATCAAAAATGTAAAAAGCAAGTCTATCATATTTTAGATTTTTGATTAACAACAGTTTTGAAAAAACACAAAGTTGTTCGAAATTGAAAATTAATCTGGACTTAATAGAATTCTGTTCATAGGCAGGAAATAGAAAAAAAAATTTTTTGAACTCTTTTGAATTTATCAGTAGCTGTAATATTAGAATTGAGTGTAACTCCAAGGTAGTTTAGATTATCTACCTTATTTAACTTTTGATTACTGATGAAAAACTCTGTGTTGAAGAGAAGAGTTTTTACAAAATGTAAAAATTAATTTACTTTTCAATTTTTTGTTGAAGGAAGGTTGCTAAATCTTCAAGCAGTTAACCTAAAGGTTATTTTTTTGTTAAATAATTTTGAGTTTGTGCGAGCCTTTGTTCAAAGCCGCTTTTTAGAAAATACAGAAATTAAATTGAAATAAAGAAATTAAAAATGTATTAAAATAAAATTGAAAAATTTATTCTTTTATCAATTCTTTGACACAAAATGAATACTTTTCTTTTTAAAAGTACTGATAATTAAAAAAATCAGTTTCCTTTGACCAAAAAATTGGTAGTGTCCCGAGTCAGTCTGTATTTAAACTACTAAGCCTAAAATTTTAAATTAAATTTTATTTTTCTATAAAGCTATTTAAACAATTTTTAAAATTTATTATTTTTGTATAATCTTTAATATTCAAGAGTCTAATTGACATAGATTGGCTTGAATATTTCTATTTTTTCCTTTGGTGCAACTTTGTTTGATTTTTTTTTGGTGAATATTGTCAAAATGTCGAGAACAATTATGGTTGAAAAAAGCAAAAATATTGTGATGATTGCTATAATTGTGGCTGTGCTGATAACTTTTTTTATGGTTTTCATCTCGCTGGATTCTATTTGGCAAACATTTCCACCATATAAAGGAAAACATTTGCACTCTCCTTGCTCAGAAGTCTGATTAAAGAAACAAATTCCGTTTCCCGAACAAGTTTTGTTTGTGCAGTAATCTTTTTTCATTTTTTCACAATGGGTACCATAAAATCTATCCGAACAAATACACTCATATTCATAGTTAACATGATCAGTTAAGCTCGAGATAACTTTGGTCTCATTACATATACCATTGTTTAAGCAAGGTTTTCTGAAACATTTATGCTTGTTTGTTTGACAAGAATTACCTTCAAAGTCTTCGAAACAAGAACACTTGAAGAAATTGTCAGTAAGTTGCCTGCATATTCCATTTCCAGAACAGTTATTTAAACAATCATTTAAATCAAGTTTTTTGTCTAATAGGTATACCACAGAGTTTAGATCGTTCAAATCTAACGTTGAACCATCCAATTTAATATAGCAGGTTGAGTTAAACATTTTAAATGCATCATAAGCAAATATTTTGTAGTGTCCAAATTTGTCATAAGTTTTATGAATGAACATTTTGCTAGAAAATTTAAGGCCATTTGGATTTTCGATTGTAATTGAAGTTAAATCTCCAAAGCTTATGGTTACATTTTGCTCAAAGCCATAAAACTCAATTGAGAAATTGAACTGCTCTCCTTTTTTGACAACTGTTGGACAATCATTTAATAGTACTTGATAAAAATTATTTTTAATAAAAATAAATAAATATAGAGTATTTATTTGATACATCAAAATAAATGTAATTTTACGTAATTTGTGTGAAATTACGACTTATCGATTAATACTTAAAAATTGAGAAGATCTTTCTGAAATCTTTGAATTAATATGAAAATTCAATTTTTCAATCAATCTTATCTTTAATAATTAATTATAATAATAATAATAATAATTGTAAGCTATTATGTATTCCGGTTCCTGGAACTAAATAAAAATTGGCAACTTGAAGTTCGTGATCATAATCAAATGATCAAAACTTAATTGACTATAATCTTAATAAAAATGATCAAATTAGTCTTTTATAATTCTTAAAAAAATTGAATATAAGATGCTTAATATTTTAATTTAAAGCAGAGTTGTATAAAAGTCACAAGTCACAAGTCAAGTGAAAGTCAGGACTTTGACTTGTTACAAAAATTTTAAAAAAACAAGTCAGAATTTTAACTTATTTTAAGAATAGAATTAAAATATATAAAAAAATTATAAGTATTGAATTTTTTTATCCAGGAAAAAATAAAATAATTTGTTTAAATTTCTTTTTCAATTTAAATATTGAAAAATAAATTGAAAAGTCAAGACTTGCTATTTTTAAAAAATATATTTTCAAGTCCAAGTCATCTTTTGACTTGTTAAGACTTTTTTTCCTGGCTTTTATACAAGTCTGATTTTAAGAGGCAGACATTTTTTTAATTGATTATTTTAACATCTTTATTCGAGAATTGTTAAGACAAATTTAAAATCCGTATTAAAGTATCCAAATTATGACTTTAAATGACATTTTAATATTAATTAAAATATATTACGGCGAAAATAAAGTAAAATTTGTATTGCAAATTTTCAAAATATTGATTGAGATTTTACTTTTTCTTTGGATAAAAATTCATATAATTTTCTATCTAATTAAAGATTAATCAAATCGTGTTTAAAAAAGTTTGCCATTTTTTATTAAAAATTTGATAAAAAATACCTATTTGTTTAAATCAAAAACTAAAAATTTTGATTTGAAATTCAAATTTGATCATTAACTTCAATTTTCCATAATAATTATTTAATAAAATTTTCCAAGGTTTAATTAAATTTTGATTTCCAAGAGAAAATTGTGTAATTCTCATATTTAATCGTTAGTTTAAATAGAAATATCTATACTGCAGATACTACTACTACTACTACTAATAGTGATTTTTTTTAAATTGGGAAAACTTCCATCCTGTGTAGTCTTTTCAAAAATAATACAAATAAAAATTAATATTTAGAAATTTAAGTGGGTATATAAGTTGTTTTTTTAACTTAAATAAAAACTTTTTTATCACTGAAATAAATTTACTTTGTACAAATGCTTTATATTTTTATTTCATTTACAAACCTTTTTTGATAAAAGAATTAAATCCCAAAATTTTAATTTAATTTTTTCACCGATTTCTAAAATGATTGATTTGGAAAATGAATCAGAAATTTGTATTATTAAAAGAACGGAGACTCGAGCAATTACTAAATATAGATAAAGATCAAAAAGAAAGAAAAAGGAGCTGAGTATTTAGTAGTCAAAAAGTTTTTGAAAGAAATTTAATTTTTTTTAAAAAAAAAAAAAAAGTGTTTTTATATTAGAAAAGTTTTGTTATCTTTAAAAAATCTTTTTGAACCATAAAATTCATTTTATATTGAAATAAGTAAATTACAAGTGTAGGAAAATTAGTGATTAAAAAAGGATAGAACACGAAAATTTTCTTTCTTAGAATTAAAGAATTAAAAGAGAGAGAAACAAAATTTTGTAGAAATTTTAAATAAAAAATCTTCAAGATTGTGGTTTGTTTACTCTGAACTAAAATTTTAGTTCAAAAATCGTAATTTACGTAAATATACGTAAAATAAGTTTGAATTTGATTGGGAACTTTTTAAATCATATTTATTGTCAATTTACTTAATTGACTAAGAACCTTGTATCAAATAAATACTGCTTTTAATTATAAATTATTTATAAGTCACAAATTGTTAAAAATAAAATTTGTTTATAATTTTTATTTAATGATTGAATCATTTTATGTTTCACCCTATTTTAATAAATAGTTCAAATTTTTCTACAAATATTCCGCATTTAAAAGTAATCATCCTTTTTCATTAAATAAATTTATTCAGCAAAAATTATTTTGAAAAAATACGATATTGTGAATTTCAAGTATAAAATGAACAAAAATTCTTCCTTTTTTGGTAAATTAAAATTAAAGATAATTAAATTTTTTTAAAAAATGCTGCAATATAGTGTAACATACTTTGTTGCACCTTTTTTTTACCTTAAATAATTTTTCTAATGTCAAATCGGATGAATAAAACATCAATAAGATTTAAATTGATTATTGATTTGATTTACTAAAAATAAAGAAAATAAAGATTTTTTATTAGGTAAAAAAGGTGCAACAAAGTAAGTTAAATCATATTGCAGGATTTTTTAAAATAAATTCTATTATTTTCAATTTTGATTTACTAAAAAAGGAAGAAATTTTGTTCATTTTGTACTTGAATTTCACAATATCCTATTTTTTCTAAATAATTTTTGCTGAATAAGTTTATTTAATGAAAAAGGGTGATTACTTTTAAAGTGCGGAATATTTGTAAAAAAAAAATGAACTATTTATTCAGAATAAAAATTTTAACAGGGTGTTTTCTATCCAATATTGATTTAAGTTTTTTAGCTTTAAAACAACTTAATTATTTTACAGCTAGTCTACAACCCTTATAAGCTAGAGAATAAAAATGAATAATATCAACTTAAAACTTTTTAAATCTTAAAGTTATTTTTATTTCGCTTTTTTTGGCTATGTTTAGCTATAATTATTTGCCCCAAAAAATGCTATTGACAAATTAATTAATTTAATCTAGTTAGAATTAGCTAAATTACGGTTCAGATAAACCTGAAATTTATAGAATGTTAATTAAGTATTTTGATTTTAATTCATTTTTCATCACCATTGCTCAATCTTTCAAAAAGACTATTTTAAATTTTTAGAAATTTTAGATATATTTGAAATTTTAAAAAAAATTTAAAAATCTAACAATTCAATTTGAGACTTGTACAATCTAAAAAAACTAATTAAATTTTACATCCTGTGACATTTACATTCTCTAATGCAAATATATTTAAGTCATTGACATCGATTCGAAAACCAAAGGCACCAGGTATTGTAATTATTCTTTCAAATGAGAAACTTGTATTAGTCGAGTTAATTAAACTAGTCATATTTGTATCTCCGTAAAGTATTTTACTACTGTATGAATAATTTTTTAGAATAAAATTCACGTCACACATTATTTTTTCATTCAAAAATAATTGCTTTGGATTACAATTGATAGAAACCTCTTCATCTAAAATAGAAGTTTTAAATTTTTTGAATTTTAATTCATTCTAAAAATCTCACAATTTATTTTGTAAACTGAATTTTTTAGAACATCACCGCAAATTTGTTTACTATCTCCAGAACAATTCATCGTACAATTACCTTGATCATATTTTCCATATGAGTTACCACAAAAACAATCTGATCTATGAGGCAAAATTTTGTTAAATTAAAGGCAATCAAAAAATTGAAAAAGCTAGCTATAAAAAAATTATCGTATAATCTCGAAAATTTTTCAAACTAGCTCAAAGTGTTGCTTTCTCTTTTTTCTTTAATCCTATTTAAACATGATATAACATCATTTTTTGATGGCAATGTGAAATTTTATTACAAAAAGTAAAAAATTTGTAATTTTTTTCTAATTGTGCAAAAATGGTTCTGCAAAAAGTTCAATATTGTGCAAATTTGTACAAAAGACATAATGCTCTGCAAAAGTCTGCAATTTTCTGTAAAATGCACACCATCAAAAAATACTTTTTAAACTACGCAATAAATTGCAGTTTAAAAAGAGACCAGAACCATTTTTGCACAATTAGAAAAAAAATTATTAAGTTTTAACTTTTTGTACTAAAATTTCACATTGCCTTTTTTGATTCTATAAGTTAATGCTATCAGAATGGCTACCTTAAGTTTTGTCATCAAGCAGATAAGAGAAAATTTTATCAAAAAAAAGTGCAATTAAAAAATTCTTAAAAAATTTTTTCAAAATATAAAAAATTTTAAAATTTAACTAAGGCAAATTTTAAGATCAAAACGATCATTTAAAATTTTAAAACTTAATTCATCTAATGATTTTGATAATTTTTAAGAAATAAATACTAAGCATTACTAAACATGTTATGTCTAATAATGGTTCATTATCAAATTAACATCAAAATGATTGATCCATAATTTATTTAACAAAAACAATCAATAATTCAAAAAATTTAGGCTAAGTTAATTCAAAAATTCAAATTTATCACTTTTATATTCATTCATTCAAACTAAAATAATTTTTTTTTACACCTAAAAAAGTTATAATTTTATAAACAGTAAATTTTTTGTGTTAAAAAAATTATTTATCATTAAAATCAATTAAAATATTTAAACTTATTTAAGTTGAATAAAAAGGGACATTTTAAAATTTTAAAAAGTATGAAAATAATTTTGAGATGTCAAGTAATTGCTTAGGAAAAAATGTATTTTTTCTCTATCATTTAAAAAAATATTACATTTTATATTTTGATTCTTTGATCTTGATCTCAAACTTCAATTTGCCTCAACTAAATTTTTAAATTTCAATTATAATTCGTTAAGTATCAAAATTGAATTCTTGTGTCAAAAGTCCACTCAGTACAAGATTCAAATTAGTGATTGCATCGACTTTGAAAAGTAAGAATCACTTGATAGACATAATTTTTTTTTAGAATTAACTCAAACTCTAAATAATTATCAAATAAAATGGAATTAATGTTTCATCTAGATTATTCTCAATTTATTAACTGAATTTTAGGAAATTTAAAATTTTTAAAAAAATGGTTTCGATGAGATTAAAACCAAATAAAGTAGACCCAGCTACCCACAAGTATCACTTATTAGTCAACTTATTCACAGAGATAAGCAAAATTTATTCTTGTCACGTATTTTAGAAGTTAGAAAATTCCAGATGCTGACAAATACATTTATCCACCAGCTCATATCTTTCCTCAACTTTTGACACAAACCTGATGGTATTAATAAGCGCGTATAATATATTAATAAAACAAAAATAATATTTTCAAGAACAAAAATACTGATGTTAGTGTCAATTATTTTTTGTTAGTACAATTAAATTAAATAATGTCAAATATGATTTAGTTAGTAACTATTTTATTTCTTTGAAAGCTAATTTGATCTAATTGAAACAAATATATATCTTAAAATAAACTTAGTTTAATTAATTAGTTTAAGACTTCCTAAAGCCGATTCCGTCAAGATGAGTTTATTGGTGTTATACATAAAGGAAATTATTGAGCTAGGCAATATTCACTATTCAAAAAATGTCCTTTATCAAAAAAATCCCTAACAACTTAAGCCAAGATGAGTCCATTGAACCAGAACAAGTGAAAAAAACTAGGGCAAAGGGAAAAGTTTACCTCCCTTTCTGTAGTTTTCGTAACTTAGAATCACCTCAAGAATATCTAGCTTTGACTTTTGCCGATAATGAACATTCCACTTGAAAGAAAGCGTCGTCCAGGTCGCCCTAAAGCTACAACCAATGTCTTAACTCGTCAGCAAAATGAAACTCAAAATGTAAATTATTTGGGTATCAGCGAATATGAAGAATCAGATTCAGACGATCCACCTGTACAAGAGCCAATATCAAAAAAAATTCGTCTTGAAAGGACCCCAATCGTTACTACACAGCCCCAAGTTAAAAAAAAACGCGGTAGGCTAGTAAAAAGGGAAATTGAATATTATTTTTGTCTATTTTTAATTATTTTTGTTCTAATTTGATATAAATTGTATTACTTTTTTTATTTATGTACCTTTTTTATTAAAATAGAAATAAAAAAATAAATTTGTTCCTTAGTTCAGTAATTTTATTTTTTATTTCAATATTAATAACATAATTAATAATTACATGCCATTAATAAGGATTCCATTCTAAGATAAATCTTAAATTCAAATTAAACTTTTGAGCAATTTATGTATTTTCCTTATTAACAAGCACTAATTTTAAGCTAGTTGTTTAAGTCCTGGTCACAAGTATATGATAACAGACTGAGTGACTTTTTAGAAAATTTTAAATTTTTTAAATTTAGTAAAAAAGCGTTGACCATTAACCTATAAAATGAATTTTCCTATTTACTGAACAACCTTTGCTTCTCATTTTTAAATTATTTTATTTTTACCCATTTTGAGTTCCGGCAAAGCTGAATTTTTCCTGAAAGCAAATATCTCCACAAAGATCATTAGTCATTTTTAGTTCATAAGTTTCTATAAAATGGTCTAAATCTCTCTCAGTTTCATTATCTTTAAAACAATCGATTTCATCTAACCCATAAAATTTACGTGAATAGGTATCTTGAAAATTAAAATGTCACAATTAATAAGCTTTTTTTTTAAATTAAAAAATACTTTTAGTGGCCACAATAGTTTTTGTTTCATTGATAAAAAAAGGAAATACTACTGAAACATTTAGTCTGTATAGACCAAAATCAGAGTAAATTTTATCCATTGGTATTGTCTTCTCAGTTGTGTTTAATTCATGATAATTTTGATCGCCAAAATCAATTATTAAAGAGAATGTCGAGTTTTGATGAGTTAAAATAAAAATATAAAAAGTGAATTTTTCATCTGCGTAAACATATGTTGGACTTTCAATTATCAGGATCTGTCCAGAACTTGGGTAAGTGTGAGTGAACACTGGCGATGAGGTTGTAGAACCTGAATTTGATCGAGTTCTACATCCTTCTCTATAGGTGACTTTCAAAAGAAGACAAACTGCAATGTATTTGATCAAAATTTTCATTTTCGTAAAAATTGAATTTAAAAAAATTTGTTTCAATTTATTTATACGAGCTCTAATGAATAATTAAGTATTGTAAAATCTTATTGTTAAGTCTGATAAAAATTGAACAATTATTTACTTAATTTCAGTTTTAAAACGCAAATAATAAATCAATAATTGCTTTCAGCATACTTTCAGAATATTGATGTTCGCCTTAAATTTATTAAATTAAGTTAAATAAAAAGACTTGAGCTTTTTTAAACTTAATTTTTATAAATAAATTCGTAAATTATTTAAAATAAAGTATAATATTTACAAACGAATTTTTATTTGTTTTATTTAAACTTATTGTTTGCGATTGGTTTTTATTTGTTTTAGATAATTTATTTATTTTTTTCCTGTTTCTTTTAGCATGTTTTTAGAAATGAGGTTTCAAGTTACCAAAATCTCATGTTATTTACGGAAATGTCAGGACAATTTAAAATTTTATATAGAATATTATATTTTTTCTATTTGTATTAAAAAAAATGTCAAAAGTCTTATTAAAATTTATATCAACTTTGAGGATTGAATCTTTTTTTAGGAAAAATTTTGAAAAATTGATATTTTCTAACATGATAAAAAAAATTATCAAATACTTTTGATTTATTTAAAATTTTAATATTTAGATGATACTATTGTCTTGGATTACATTTTATAAATTATATTGAAAGCTTAAAATTCAATATGAGATTTTTTTAAATTAAAAAATAACTTTATCTTTTATTATTTTTTAAATAAAATTTAGTAAAATTTTAAACCTTAATTTATCTATCTTTTGTCCTTTATAAATTAACTCTGCAATTTTGTTTAATTCATGTCTTTGTTTGAAGCATCTCAAAATTTCTTTTTTAAAGTGTCCTATATTGAGTCAAAATTTATCAAAATTTATTTTCCAAAAATTTTAGTCAATTTTTTTAAACACTAACTAATGAAATAAATGAAATCTAATTAAATGTAGAAAATCAAATGATTGAACTGTTTTAGAAAATTCATGACGTAACATTTGGTAGACAAACATTTTTTTTTCATGTATTTCTTCGTCATAAAATTTTTTTTAAGTCAAGAATGGTGACTTAATCACAAACAAAAAAAATTTAAGTCAAAATGGCAAGTTTTTTTTCTATTTAACTTTTTTGAAATTTTATAATTACGTTGTTTAATTTAAACTCAATACTTAAGCATGTTAAAATTTTAAATATAATTACGCAATTATTTCTAAAAATGTAAAATAGAAAAATATGATATTTCTTATAATTTTATTTATTTATAAGAAATTTATGAGTGTGATTTTTTTCTTAAGAAATGGAAAAAATAAATAAAAAAGTCGCTTTTTTTTTTAATCGATTAATATATCCTAATTCCAGACTTCCGCAAAAGTCAGAAAAAAAACTAATTTAAAGTCTTTTCAAGTCAAGTTAATGACTTGTAGAAAATCTAATGAAATGTAAAAATCTAATGTAACTTTTTTATTTATTTTTTCTATTTCTTAATAAAAAAAATTCACACTCATAATTGTAATACTTCGCGTGAGTTTCTGATCCGTCACGGTTGAGTGGTTTTTAATCGATCTTCGATTATTGATTTGCTTGACTGATATACGATCGAAAGAGGGGTCCCTATGACACTTCTCAGTGCTTTTTTTGTATACTTTTCAATATACGGAATAACTAGACTACTCTTTTCTTGAGTTGGTCAGTTTATGACCATGTCTTTCGCCTAGTACCTAGGGCCTCAAAGAACGAAGCAATAGGAATTTTTAATGATAGGATACTTTTTAGTAACCTGATAGATGACTTTTCAATCACCTATAAAATTGAACTAAAAGATAATTACATCTTTACATAATTTTCTTGTAAATAAATAAAAAATATAGGATATATCATTTTGCAGCATAAGTTACTTGAAAATTTTTGGTTAAAAAAATAAAGTTATAAAGCTCTGGTTCTTGTCCCCTAAATTTCATAGCTTATTATATGTATGAATTAAATAATAACTTTAGTTTAATATATTCTTAAGTAAATTGGATAGCCCTATTAAACCCATTGTTGGTCAGTCTAAATCTTGTGGAAAATTCGCGTTTTCTATAAAAACAATGATCTAATTTTAATTAAAAATTTTATTTAAAATTAACGTTAGTTCAAAATTTAAAAAAAATAGTTATCAAAAATTTAATCTCTTAATATTTCTCTTCTAACTCATCGAATTTTACTACTAATGAAGTATTCGAAGCAGATTTTTTTTTCATTGATAATCTATGTTCACTTGATTCTTTTGTCAGGGGTGAAGAAGCCGATCGCTTGAGCTTTTGAAACTCAAAAATCGATCTCTTTCGCTCTCTCTCAATTCTTTTTATTTCAAGCTGATTCTCTTCGCTTGTTTTCCTGAAAGCTTGGCCCAAAATCTTATTTCGCTCTAGAGTTTCATAAATTTTGTCCTTGTAAGTAACCGCAGTTTTACTTGAAAAAAAAGAAAAATATCTACTTAATCTCTGGAAAATAATAAATAATTACGGTGGGTTTTGTACAATTTCACTTCTTGTTATTTTAAATCCTAAGGAACTATCCGATTTAAAGCTGTGCAAGTTCATATAATGATTAATGAGCACGCTTTTTCCCTTCAAGTTGAACGGCACCACCTCAATCAATGACCCTTCACCCATTACATGAGACTCAAAATTATTTTTTTTGTACAATCCATTGAGAATTCTTTCAAAATCGTTGTTTGAGTCATAGCTTTTATCTTCCATTTCTTCTATTATTTCATTATCTTTTTCACCCAGGCTATTCAATAATTTTTCCAGGTTACTAATTTTACTCAGAACTTGATTACATTTTTTTAAGCAAAAATTTTAAAATATTTTAATGACAAAAAAATACTTTCATTATTTTGAGAAACTTTTGTGTCTCCAGTCACATTTATTTCATCGTTTATCTGCCAATTTTGATAACTTTCTGGCAGAGGTCTCAAACCAAGCACCCACTCATGGACCGTATTGCATATTTCCTGCTTAAATTGGTCATTGAACTGCAACACACAGTCTGGAAACACATTAAAAAAAGCCAAATAAATTGCTTGAGACAAAAAAGTTGCATAGCTCTCGAAAAAGCGATCCCTCATACTTGGATGTATGTTTAAGAGTAAAGCGGCAAAGCTTTCCGCTATTCGGCAAAAAAATTTATACGCATCTATTTCCAAGGACGGATCGTTCTGCAAAAATTTTCAACAATATTCCCAAAAATTAAAGTGATCTTACTTTAAAATGTTTTAGATAAAACCACCAAAAACTGTCTAAAAGAATAGCTATACTGGCATCTGTGCGTATAATTACAGTCCAGTATTTCAAAAAATTTTTCTTTAATAAAAATTTTAATTATTTTTAAATAAAAAAATCTAAAAATACAGTGCTGATTGCTACATGGATTTTACAAAATTTTAGGTAAATTTTAGTATTTTTACGTAAAATAATTTTTGTAAAAAGAAATTAAATTTACAAAAATTAACATTAATTTACGTAAAATTACTTAAAATATTGTAAATATTTGTAAAAACAAAAATTTGCTTTTAAAAAGATGCAAAAATTAACATTTTAAAATTTTACTTTTTTTACGTAAATTTCCGTAAAATTCAATTTCAATAAAGGAAAAATAGGTTAAAAAATGGTAAAATTTATTAAATTTTATCATCTAATTTGGTTATTTTGTTTATTTTCCTTGTTTTTTTGTTGTCCATCTTAAGACAATTTTGTGCTCTATTCCAAGCTTTTTTAAAAGTGGAATTCCTCGGCACAAAGTCAACCAATGTTCCTTTAAAATATTTTTTAATAATCTGGTTTATTGATCAATTTTTTTTTAATTTGCTTTTTATCTCTAACATTATTTGCGGATAAGTATATCTTTCAGTGATGCAACTAAATTTGCTGTAAGAAACTTTCTTTTTTTTTAAATTGATTGAGTATAAAAAGTAAGCTCCTTTTTTAAAATCTTTTAAAAAAATATGGATTCGGAATTATACAGGGAGATATATATCAAAATAATAAAATTTGGATAAATTTTGTTTTTAATTCTTTTGCTTCTAAGTAAAGATTTTGCCAATAATATTTTAACAAAATTTTTAAGATCGTTCCAAACCATTTCAATCAGATTCAATTCTGGCGACTTGGATGGAGATTTAGCCTTAAAATATTATTAGATATCTATCTTCTTAGAAGCAAAAAAAATAAAATAAATTGTAAGAGACAAAAAGTAAATTTAAAATAAAAATTGATCAATAAACCAGTTTATTAAAAATTCTTTTAAAGGAACATTGGTTGACTTTGTGCCGAGGAATTCTACTTTTAAAAAAGCTTGGAATAGAGCACAAAATTGAATTTGAATTTGTGAATTAACTTAATCTGAATTTTTTAAATTATTGATGTTTTTATTAAATAATTAAGAGATGGCTTATATTCATCTTAGTACCAAAAAATAATTATTTAGAACCAAAAATTAATTATTTTTAATACCAAAAAATAAAAATAAAAAATAATTATCTTAAAACCAGAATTAATTGCCTTTGAACCAAATAAAATCAATTAGTACCAAAACTAATCAATTAGTACCAGATTTTTTTAATAAGAAATTTAACTAATTTACTTGCTTTTATCTGACATAATGTACTTAATTAATAATTTAATGTACTTAACACATATGACACTTATTATACTCACCTATACATCTCACAAAAATAATATAAATTCCCAAGTACTCAACTTTGACTCATGGGAATTAAGCAAATGTTCATGTCACTCCTGGCAAAAGACTTATTTATGTAAACATGTGGTTGGTGTATCAAATATTCTAAGGTTGAATGTGTTTCCAGCAGTCGACATACCAGTGGAGGGTATCAGAAAAAAGGGCAGACCTAAAAAAGCAGCACCAGCTTTAACTCGTAATTCTGTTGTTCCTATGTTCGATTTCAATATAAATGTCCAAGATAATATAATCGAAAATCAATCAATGGAATTTAATGTTCAACAAGATCTTATTGAAAATATTCAAGAGATAGAAAATCGATTACAATTACAATCTCCAAACATACCGCTTGAGTTTCAAGTAGATACAGTATTGACAAGTATTGATAATCAACCAGCAAAAAAAAAGAGAGGACGTCCTAAAACAGTTATAGAAGAAGACGGTGTTGTACAACCATTAAAAAGAGCAAAAGGTCGTCCAAAAAAAACAATTAATGATAATAATTGAAAAATAAAAAATAAATAATAGATAATATATAAAATATAATTGTTTTTTTTCTTATCTTATGTTAATTTTTTATTTTTAAATTTTTTATTTTTGGTATTAAATAATTATTTTTGGGTATTTTATTATTTCTTTTGGTATTTTTCTGATTATTTTTTGGTATTAATAATAAATATTTTTGGTTCTAAATAATTATTTTTTGGTACTAAGAAAAATATAAGCCTTAAGAGATCAATGATTTTGTTGCTAATTTGATACTGAACCCTTATTTGACATATTTGATTATTTGGCAAATGGTAATTGAAAAATACGGAGATTGGTCTAATCACAAAAAAAATTAAACGAAACATAAAATAAAATAAATTTACATTTTCTTACGTTTTTTTACTTTTTTTTGACAATATTTTACGCAAATTTACTCATTGGAATTTACGTAAAATTAGCTTTTTTTTTATTTTTTGATAAAAAGCTAAAATTTTTAAAAATGTTTATTTTTTTAAAAAATTGCAAGAAAAATAAGGAAAATAGCTGCTTTTTTGGTCCATTTACAATTTACGATAAAACGGGTAAATTTACGTAAAATTACGCAAATTATCGTATAATTGTGTCAATAAACGTTAATTTACAAAACCATCTTTACGTAAATATACTTAAATTAATCGTTAATTTACGTAAAAAAAAATTAAAATTTTAAAATTCTAATTTTTGAATCTTTTCAAAAGCAAAAATTAAAAAAATTGAATTTTTACCAAAATTTACGTAAATTTTGGTAAAATCCATGTAGCAAATCAGCACTGTAAACTTTAATAAATTAATTCAATTTTATTGACACACTACAAATCATTAAACAAAAGTCAAAATACCTTAAAGCCCATTTTTGTACTCAGGCTATTTAAAAGCTGTGCTGCTTCAACGTGCCCTGGCAATTCGGTCAATTCATGATCACTAAAGCCGGTGTAGTTGAAATTTTCCATTGATTTTTTGGCACTCGATCGTGCTATGGATTTTTTTTCTATTTTCAATGTTGGATAAAACATTTGATTATTTTTTATCTTTTCCTCAACTTCGTTCTCTGTTAAATAATCTTAAATATAAATATTAATTCTGTTCATTTAAAATTAAAGTAAAGTTAAAGATAAGTAGTCAAAAAAGAAAAAAGTTACTAATAGTTTACAATCAAAACAATAGAGCTTAGAATTTTAGTTATTCGGACTTACTTTGACTCGAGGCGAAACTAATTGTTGAAAATTGGTCAGCTTTTCAATATTTAGACAAAGGGCCCTAAACTATCATAAATACTTACATCCTTTTTTGAGCAGAAAATTGTTATTTCTCATTTTGGAATCTCGTTTTCCATCTTCAAAAATTACTGATCTGTAAAAATCAATCTTAAAATCAATTTCTGTCAGATCTTTTTCCACATTGTCCATCAAAGGGGTTTGTAATGTAATTCCGTCTTTAAGCATCTTAATAAATAATCATTTTTTTCTTTAATTTTTAAATAAAATTTAAAATCAAAATGAATTGAGGACAAAAAATTTAAGTTTATTTAAAATAAATTTTTAGACCTGAATCCAAAAAAATAGTATTACTTGAAAAATTTGCTCTTGATTGCCAATAATATTGTCTGTATTCAAATTAAGCTCATCTCTGATGTTTATATCAAAAAAATCATCCTAAAAAATTTTTTTTAAAAATTCCTCAACTCTAATTTAAATTACTAGATTGATATTTTTTAATTTTTTTTCAAGTTCTGTTTCCACAATTGTATACTCAGGGTCCGGTTTCTCTGCCGGCTCGTCATAACTGAATCCAAACATTTAATTCGATATTTTTTATTGTTAAAAATAATTATAAATTTTTACTACTAATTTTATTAAATTTTGTAACCAATGACAACCATATTTTCATTTGGCGCAATTTTTTAAATTTGATTTTTTATTTTGAATAAAAAAAATAATATTATCTAATGTCGGAAAAGAGTAGTTTAAAATTTAACAAATTTAATTAATTAAAATTTTTAATTTTTATTAATTTCAAGAGATTATTGATTGCAAAAAGGCAGAGATGCACCACAAAAACATCAACAAGCTGAATCAAAGATTTCGGCAATTGGAATTTAGAATATCTATCATGGAGGAAAAATTAAAGTCCAATTTAAAAAAAAATAAAAAATTTCATTAACTATTTTATTAGAATAAAAATTAATATTAAATATCATATTTATTCATCTTTTTCTGTTGTTGTCTGATTTTCAAACAGAGGATATTTGGACACAACTTCGGACCATGTGGTTCTTAGATCTGCCAAGTCACCAACAACTTGTATCACTTGATCTAAATCAATTCTAATCTGTTGCATTGAGTCTCTTTCTCTTAAAGTAAATGTATTTGGCTCTTTAAGAGAATCGAAATCAATAGTGATTGCAAATGGTATGGCAATTTCGTCAGTTCTGGCATAACGACGACCAATAGATCCAGAACTATCATCTACTTTGTGAGAAATACCAGCATTTGTTAACAAAGAAGCTTAAGTCCAACTTTTAATAATTAAAACAATAAAATTATCAGCCAAAATTACACAATTTTTTAATATAGGGCTTGAACTCATCATTCGCACTTAGAGGCAAAACCGAGCATTTGTAAGGTGCAATTACAGGCGGAAGAGCTAAATACTTTTTAAAGGGAACTTAAATTTTTATTTCATGTTCATACAGTGGTGTTCCGGATTTAGTAATTTACGGTAATTTACGTAAAAAATAGTAAATTTGCCAAATTTTACGTAAAATATTGTAAATTTACGTAAATTTACCAAAGTAAAAAAACTTAAATTTCGAACATTTTACGTAAATTAATGTAAAAAAAAAAATGTCCAAAAAATTGAAATAATTTGGCACTTCGAATGAAATTAAATTGCACTTTTGGCGTTTAATTTCATTTCAATTTTTTGGACATTTTTTTTTTACATTAATTTACGTAAAATGTTCGAAATTTACGTTTTTTTACTTTGATAAATTTACAATATTTTACGTAAAATTTGGTAAATTTACTATTTTTTACGTAAATTATCCTAAATTACTAAATACGGAACACCACTGTACAAGAGTTCTATTTACAGTTCGTTGGGCATCTCGCACAACAAAGTTATGCTCCCAGATTGCGTACATTATGCGGCCAATTCCAAATGAAGGTTCAATAACTGATGGAACTATTTCCTCGACATGAACAGTCTTTTGGTATTTCTTCACTTTCAATAAACTTGCTTTAACATTAAACTTCAGACCATCAATATTTAGTTCAATTTCTTCTCTTGAATTTTTTTAAAATTTTAATTTAAATTTTTTTTTAAAATTTTTTCTCTTACTCTGCAGCGCTTTGAATGCGTGATTCAAGCTCTTCAACCTGATCTTTATTTAATTTTTCTAAATGCCCGGTAATTAATTTGGCGTTTTGTTTAAACAATTTTCCAATTGCGCCCTTGTCACCCACTACTTCGACCACATCGATTATTCGTGGCTGTGGCAGTTGTTTCTCAGCAGCGAGTTTGACTCCAGAGTGCTGAGCGTGTTGAGTCAAATCATAACAAGATCTATCAGCACAACCAACACATTCAACCCAACCGTAAGTAGTGTGACATTCAGCGTCCCAACAATCACAAGCATAATGTGCCATTTCATTTGACATATGTTGTCTGAAGCGAAGCTTATCTTTTCGAATACCACATCTTGTCAAAAACAAAAATATTCTGGCAATAAAATAGCCCAATGTTTCGTTATTGACTAGGCCCTAGAATAAGTTATTTAAATTTTTTTCTTTAAAAAAAGCTTAATTTAGAAAATTTGAATTTGGAACAAAAAGTTGGGTCCATAATGATAGGTGACCAGCGACGAGGAAGAAAAAAACACATAAAGAAGATACTAAAACATATAAATAGAGAAAGTCACATGAATCAATTTTTTTTTTAGGTAAATAAACATAACTAAAAATGAGAAAAAACATAGATCTATTTTTTTTATTTTATTTTAATCAATCCTACTATGATCAAAAAAAGAGATATCATACAATGCTGATTTGATAATTTTTGGTAATTTTACGTAATTTTTCGAAAAATTACATGTGTAAGAAAAGGTTAAATTACGAAACAACAACAATGCCAAAAAAATGCCATTTTAAACTTTTTTCAGTAAATTAAATAAATTTAAAAAAATTGAGAAAAAAAAATTAGCGATTCTTACGTAAATTTACCTGAAAGAACAATTTTGAAATAGTAAAATTCTGGAAAATATGGAAAATTTTGGTAAAAATGTGTTAAAATTTGGAAAAAAGTAAATAACGTAAATGTCCGATAAATATGACATGTCACTAAAACAGAGTAACCCTATTTTAGTGACATGTAATATTTGAGTGAACACTGATTTTTAAAATTGAAATATTCGCTTTTAGTGACATGCAACAAAAAGCGAATATGCATAAATATTGCTATTTTTTTATGAAAATATTGCTCGGGTTTAATGACATGTTTTTAACTCATGTTAATTTAAAAATCAACTTCTTTTTTTTTGAAAAATAAACTCTTTCGGCTTTATAAAAAGCAAGCATTATTACAAAAAAATTTTAATATTTCTAGTATTAGAGTTAAAAATATGAAAGTAAGGAACACTAATAACATTAGAAGATCTTATACGATCGCTTTTAAAAGATCGGCAATTCTTCATTTCGACTTATCAAAGAGTAAAAAGAAAACCGCCGAGAATTTAAAAATTTTAAGGCCTTCGTTGATTAAATGGATTAACCAAAGACAAGTTATATTTAACAAGCTACAAAGAGTGAATAATAGACGAGTTATAAATGATTGTAATATGAAAAAGCCGTTGTTTCCTGATAATGAGGCTAGGCTCTATGACTGGTTTAAAAAAATGAGGGAGGACCAAATAGGTGTTTCTTGTTTTGAATTACAAACAAAAATGTTGGCGTTGATGGACGAATTTAAAACAGAAATACCGCCAAAGGAAAAATTTACCGCCTCTTACGGCTGGTTGCGACGTTTCAAAAAAAGAAACAATCTTGTTATCAGACGAATTTCTGGTTCTGGTAAGGGAATACCTCAAAATTGCAAATTTATTATTAAAAAATATTTAGACGAAGTAAATACTAATATAGAACAAAAAAAGTTAGGCCCCCATCAAATTTTTAACTTTGACGAAACAAGTTTTTATATGTGTTCTCCTGGGACATACACTGTTGATCATAGAGGTGTAAAAAAATCATATTCAAAATCAGCTGGCAAGGAAAAAGTTAGACTTTCGTGCCTTATGTGCAGCTCATTAAGTGGACAAAAGCTTCCAATCTTATGCGTGGTTCCACGAAAAAAGTTAATTCCAAATTTAGAACTAGACGATAATTTAATTATTATTTATGAAACTAAAGGTTTTTTATACAGTTATTTTTAAATAAATATCAATAATCATCTTAAATATTATATTCAAGGAACTTTTGACTCAAAAAATTTAAAAGAGCATTTTACTGAACGCGTTCTAAAACCCCATCTCCTAAAACATCAAATTAAAGAATCGATGATTATATTAGATAGCGCTAGATGTCACTTAACCGCCGATTTTAAAAAAAGTTTAAATGATCTTGGATGCAGCTTAGTTTTTATTCCACCAACTCTAACAAGTAGATAACTAAAATAATTTGATTTTAAAGCTTTAATTAAATGAGCATAAATTTTGCTAGATATTCTCCAACCGGCTGACGTTTGTTGGTTTAAGTTGTTAAAAAATAAATATAAACTTTTATGGAACCACTGGTTTGTAAATGAGCCAAAATATTTAACAATTTATGGTAATATAGCAGGGCCCGGATATGACAAAATGACAAAATGGATCACTGCTGGTTGGGTTGAAATGAGTCCTGATTACATAAAAGAATCGTTTAAGTATTGTGGAATCGGTTGTCGTAATCCATATGAATATCATTCAGAGCTTAAAAATATCTTTATTACTGGGACTGTTCCTAGAACATCTACTGTCGATTTTAGAATAGATGACGACGAGTTTAATGATATCTTTGACTCTTTCAATGATGAGGAAGGTGGAGAAGAAGATGAGCAAGATGAAGATATTAGTGATAGTGATTCTTCTTTTGAAGAAAGCGTTGAATATGATGAGGGGGAATCTTATTATCAATCAGAAACATCTATTGATTCTGATACGAACAATATAGAAGATGTAATTACTCCTCGTTTAAAGAAGAAAAAAATCAAAAGTGGATACACCAGGATTGTTGAAATAGAAAAATTATTAATTGGGTCGTCACCATCAACTCAGCCATCTTCATCTACAACAGCTGCCACTACATCTTCCAAAACTGGTAAAAGTACCACTAATAGACCATCATCTCAGCGAGCAATGCCAAAAGCAGCTCCCGCTAAACCTTCAAAGACTGATGGGAAAGCTAACAAAAAGCCATCAGCATCAAGAACAGTTAGTAAGCCTAGTACGGAAATCGCCACTAAACCAGCAGCTTCTAAATTAGTCGCCCCTAAATCCTCAACTATTTGTCTAAGATCTTCTTCTAAGCCACAAACTACATCAAAAGAAGCTGTAACTAAATCTTCAACTCCTGGTCGAAAAAACAATTCTAAACAAAACACTGAACCAGCACCCAAAACAGCAGATATTTTTGATTCAGGATCAAAACTTTGCTTTGAATGTAGATGTAGTTTTAAACAAAGTAAACATCAAAATGAATGGCTTTCGTGTGAAAATTGTAATAATTGGGTCTGTGGTGAGTGCTGGCCAAGAGGCTTAAAGCCTAATGACTCATTCTATTGTAAAAATTGTAGTTAGTTTAACTTTTAAAATTCAACTTAAATGTGGTCAAACTTTTTTTTACTCGTTCCAAGATTTGTTAACTTCATCCGTTCTTGTTTTTTTAAGACTTAATAAGATTCCAATATATTAAGAATTTTTGTACATTTTTTACTTGTTTTTAAAACTATAATACATTAAAAAATTCAATTCAATTCAAATAAAATATATTTTTCGTAAAAAAACTTTTATCTTAAATTATTTATTATAAAAAATGTGTCAATTACATGAGTTAAAAACATGTCATTAAACCACTTTCATATTTTTAACTCTAATACTAGAAATATTAAAATTTTTTTGTAATAATGCTTGCTTTTTATAAAGCCGAAAGAGTTTATTTTTCAAAAAAAAAGAAGTTGATTTTTAAATTAACATGAGTTAAAAACATGTCATTAAACCCGAGCAATATTTTCATAAAAAATAGCAATATTTATGCATATTCGCTTTTTGTTGCATGTCACTAAAAGCGAATATTTCAATTTTAAAAATCAGTGTTCACTCAAATATTACATGTCACTAAATTTGTTAGTGACATGTCATATTTATCGGACAATTACGTTAATCTGAATAAAAGGTGATAATTATATATATTAAAATTATTAAATTATTAACTATTTTATTAAGAAAGCAAAATTGTTTTTTTTTTAAATTGGACTTATTTCTTTAACTTAAATACTTTTTCGTATTTTTAATTTCAATAAATGATTAATAAGATTTTGATGAAAATAAAAAAAAATTATATGAGTAGAGGCAAAAAAATATTTTTTTAATATTTTAATCAATAGTTTTTTATTAATCAGCTTTTAAAACCGAACGATTGAGAAATAAAAATTACCGATTTTTACGTAAATTTATGTAAAAAAAGAATTTTGAAACAGTAAAATTTTGAAAATTTTTATGAGGATTACGTAAATTTAACAATTTTTTAATAAATTTTCGAAAAATTACGTGAAATTACCAAAAACCCTAGAATCAAAACAGCAGTGTAAATCTAATCTTTTTTAAACCATCTACTTATGTTTTATCATTCTTTCTTTTTTTTCAAATATTTTATCCTCTAATACAAAATGATCAATATCTTCAAGTATACAACAAGCCACTAAATGGTATCAAATAGCCTTACCTAGGAAAAAAACAGCTTGTACAATTAATACAGGCTGAGCTTATATGTTTTTTCTCTCTCAAAAAATAATAAATATCAAACTTTTATAATTTTTTGACTCTAAAAAAATAACATTACATAATTTTATGTTTTTGTTTTCTTTTTCGAAAATTATTTTTTCAAAATTCTCTTAATGTTTTTTTTTACTTTATCTTTTTATATGTCTTTTTCTAACTCGTCCGGTGACCAGTTGATCGCATATTATGTGACCAGTACTCCTCACCTGTTTTTTTTTATTGGAATAAAAATCTATTTAAGATCTAACATATTTTTAATCACTTTCAAAATGGGTCATTTAAGGGTCTAAAAAACATTTAAAATTAAAACTGATGTTTTTCAATCTCTTTGGTAACTTATTTTTTTCTTTGGTCACGTAATAAATTTTCTTGTCACTTGATTATTTTTATATTATAAAATTTCTGGTCACATATTTTAGGGTTACATATAAAAAAATAATCACTTTAGACCCAAATAGTCTAAAATTGGTTCTGTAAATTATGTTTATGCATTGAATCAAAATCAACCTTATTACCAGAGTTATTTAAAAGTCACAAATCTAAAGTCAAGTCCAGGTCCCGACTTTTTTTTTTTTTTTAAAAGTCCAAGTCCGGGCTTTAAAAGAATTGTGAAGACTTTAATGCTAAAATTGCAGTAAAATTCTGATTTATGTCAAATCTATTTGCATTAGACAACCCAAGAGTATATAAATTTTTTGATATGGAGCCTGATCTAGAAAATTTAAAAAAAACAAGTCCAATAAAAAATAAAAAAAAAAATCTTAAAGTTCGGACTTGGACTTTTTTTAAGACTTTTAAACAACTCTGCTTATTACAGCACCATTTAGATGGTACATTGAATTTATGAATTGACACAACTTCAGAGTTGGTCAAAAGTCAAAAATTAACTTAAAAATCTGCAAAACTCATAGTTGTCTTTGAATTTTGAAAATTTAATTTTTTATTTAAAATTTTAATTTTGACTTTTGACCAAATCTGTACAATTTACAGAACAATTTTTAGTCAAAAAGTAACTTTTTTTTTATTCTAAAATTTACAATTGCCTCAATCTCTTACATTTCGAACTGCGTCTCCTATTTTGACAGATTGAGCTGGTTGTCCAGATACTTGGTTCTCAGCCGAATACAGAACAATTTCCACATTTTGAACACTTGTAAATTTTGGATGTGACTTGTCAGATGGATCAACAAAATGTTCGATTTCACTCATGGTAAACTCTCTGTATTTTTAATGTTGAGAATAAAAACTTTTTCCATTTTAATTTTTTTGGTTGATTACCTGACTCTCAGAAGACCAGACCTAGGCGAAATCTCGTTTCTGAACGAGTTTCCTATCTGTGCAGCTGCGAATGGCAGCTTTCCTTGGTTGAACTCAAGCAATCTTTTAAAGTTGACAAACATGCCTTGGGCAGTTTCGGGCCTCAGAAAACCCTTGATTGCTCCAGTTGGACCAATGGAAGTGGCAAACATGAGATTAAACGCAACGGGCTCTGTCAAGTCGTTGTTTGTGACAGGAGATTTCATATTGTATTTGGAAATAATTTCTTCCATGTCTTTGGCACTCATATTGTCCACTTGGCGCAAATAGCTCTCGATTTCACCACGTTTGTCGCTACTTAGCTTTTTGTCTTGAAGCATCTTTTCCAAATGGGCTTCTATCAAATGGTCAGCTCGAAAGCATTCACCAGTCTTGGCATCTTTGACCATAAAATCAGAAAATCGAGCAACATGACCAGAAGCGACAAGAACAGGAGATGGAGTCAGCATAGAACAATCAATTTCCAGCATTTGCTCTTCTAGGATGAAGAACTTTCGCCACTCGTTCAAAAAATTAGCCTTCATGGCACAACCCATTGGGCCATAATCATACAGACCATTGACTCCTCCATAGATTGCAAAAGATTGGTCATAGAAAAACCGCCTTTTAAGTAAGTCTTCGAGTTTGCTGCGGTCAATTTTGTTCTCTTTGGGAATGAGCTGTTCAATCTTATTTTCCAGCGCATTCTTGCGAGTTTTTAACTCGGCCACAGCCCGCGTGACATCAATATCAGCGGCTTTTTCGGCCTTTAGCTTTTTTACCAAGTCTCCCTGGTCAAATGGGGTTTTAAATTGGCAACAAAAATAGAAAATAAATATTTATTTTACTTGTTCAGCAACTGCAAGGCGCAATGGTTTAAGAAGTTCTTCGATTTCAGCGGACATGCTACACCTTGAAAGACAGTGTTTATTTTTAAATTTTAAAATGCTTTAACAAAATTAATCAAAGTTGAACATAAATTTGAGAATTTATAAAATTATATTTCAATAAATTTGAACATAATTTCAACATGTTTGCCAAGTTAGCCGACCTTGCCACAAAAATAAAATAGATTCCCTATTCATATAGTAATAAACCATTTTAAACTAATAATGATAAATATATTTTCTAGTTTAACAAAATTCTTTAAACTGAAATGAAGTTTTTTCATTGATTAACTAAACAATATTTAATAATTAGTCATTTTTTTTTTATTAATTTATGTTTTTAACTCAATAAAGTTTAAAATTTCTAAATAATGCTTTTTGTTTTTTGGGTTTATCTGATTATGTGAACAAGTGTTCACCAAATCATGTTCACAGTTTTGGTAAATAAATTGATCTCCTAATTATTTAAACAATAAAATATGCAAACCCTAATATTTTAATACTGAAAGGTAGGATTTTTCTCATTAAATTTTAATTTTTTTAAGTATTAAATTTTTCCTTAAAATCTAAAATAAAAAAAAATTATTTGTTGAAAATGGATATCATATTATATTTAAGAAAAAAAAAACTTAAAAATTGTAAAAAATTTTTTAAGACACATTTGAAACCAAGTTTTGTTTTTAGTTCTTATATTTGAAGCAAAATAATTAATTTTAATGAGAAAGCTGTCCCAACAAGCTACGTTACACCTGAGACAAATGAGACCAAACTTTCGACATTCTGCACGATATTCGACTTGTCGGTGATAATTTTTTCATTGATTTTTACGAATTTTATAAAAATTTAGCAAAAAAAAATTTGACAGTAAAATTCTAAGGAATTTGAATTCGATAAAAAAATTTATTAAAATTTTTTCTTAAAAAATATATTTTTTTATTTATTTTCAAAAATAATAAAAGAAAATTATTTGAGCATGCTCTTTCTTGAAACTTTTTTAATAAATTGATTCATTTAAAATGCTTATTTAGAACTAAAAAAGTAACCCCTATCTAAAACATAAGATCAATGTAAATTTTATTTAATTATTAAATGTTTATTTTGATTTTATTGATGAGAATTAAATCCGAATATAAAAGAAAAATGCCTACGGACATGAGTTTAAAGGAAATAAAAAAATTTATATTGATTTAAAAAATTATACTTATACTTAAAAATCAGATAAATTTTTTTTAAAAGAATTTTTAATTAAGTGTTTTGTTAAACAATTAATTATAAAAGTTTATTGGTAAAATATTTTTTTCAAATTATTTTAATTAAATAAACATTTGGATAAAATATAAAATTCAAAATTGAGAAATTTTCTAAATTAATTAGCTTTTAATTTCATTTTCAATATTCCAGTATATATAACATGTCATTTGAAATTTTTTATTATAAGATAAGAAAATTAGCATTTAAATTTTAAAACTACAAATGCAACTTTTTTTTTTATATAGAATAATATAATTTTGATTTTGATTGCATATGTATATCATAAGCTTATCAAAAATCCTATGAAACTAGCTTAATTATTCGTTTTCAAGTTTAAAATATTTATCAAAAACAGTTTATAACTTTTATTTTTGAATTATAAAAAGCATTTTAAGCATCTTTTATTAATTTTTATTAAAACATGCCCAAATTGAATAGATGATAGAAATTAAATACTTTTTTAATTTTATTGAAAAGCATTATGTAAATATTTACAAAATTTTAAGATGCCATGTTTTTGAATTATTAAAAATTATTCGAAAAAAATTAACATTTTTCCCAATGATTAATAACTTGACATTAAATATTAGATTAAAAAGTAACATTTGAAAGCAATAAATTTTTATTTAATTTTTTTCACTTTTTTTATATTTAATAATATCAGCTTTCACTTTTTTTAAAAATGATCACCATTGTTTGTTCAATTGTTTTAATTTAGTAGAAAACTTGGTATTTTAGCATCTTTTTACTAAACACATATAAGATAGATCAGATGTCATCATTGATATTTCTAAAAAACTCGAGGGAAAAATATGGCTTAGATACAAACAAAAAACTAAATACAAAAATATTGTCTTGATCCAAAATGTTCAGTACACGGATATCCAAGACGAACTAATAATTACATTTTTTTGTATAAATAATCTTCAAATATCTGTTTAGAAAAATAAATCAAAAGTTTAAATACTTATGCATTCACTTAGTTTAGAGGCTTTTATCTACATTTAGATAAGTTAAAGAGTTACAGCATAGAACAAACTGAATTATTTTGCCAAAAATGTTTTTAATTTAGACGGCTTTTTGATGATTTTTGATGAGCAAAGTTGTTTTTTTTTACAATAAAGGCCCTTGAAAATTTTATTTATTCAAGCAAATTTAAAATTATTTTTATTAAAAGGTAATATATGAAATAGAAAAAAATGTTTTAGTATTTTTTAGTGTTATTTAAGTTGTGACTCCAACATGGTAGTAAATAGTTCAATATTCAGCACCACCATAATAAGTAGCGGTTTTAGAAGAAGTAATAAAAACTGCAGTTTAGAAATTATTTTTTCCAGAGCAAGTTTCCACTTTGCCTAATAAGCCACATCAGTCTTTTCTCTTCAAACATATCAATGTTCATTGTTTTTTCTTTTTCTGAAAGACTTTTCTAATCGTTAAAAAGTTGTCCCTTTATGAACATATTTTATTTTTTTCTTCTTAGCACTAATAATGATGCATGATATTCTTTATTGTGATAAAGTCACTTTGGTACTGCGGCAATATGGTCTTTTTGAACCCAATGCAGGTCAATCAGGATTACTTTCAAACCAAAGATCCCTTCAAATTCTCTCAAAGATTCTTCTACATTGTAATGGTATTCTTCTAGAATGATAAAGAGACTGTTGTTTAAATCTTTTTCAGAAAATTTTTTTTTTTCAAATTATTTCGGATTATTCCGAAAATAGTTGGTCTAATTTTAGCTTAAAATTGAGTAAATTAATCTAATAAAATTCAATTATCTATTTTATTTCTTAACTAAACAATATGATGAGAAATTAAAATAAATTAATCAATTAAATATTTTATTTTTTCTAAGGATTATCTTTGATCTGCTTTTTTTCGATTTGGAAACAAGTTCAACAAAAGCTTTTATCTTATTTATACATTTTTTTCTGAATATATCAGAATGTCTAGTTATATTTTTCTATTTTTCAACTACTTTTCACACTTCTTTAATTAAAAATTTAAATATTTCTATCATCAAATTAACTAAGAAAATTTAACTTCGGCAATTTAGGTACAATTTTTTTTATTAACTTGGAAAACAGTTTTTCAAAGAAGGTAGATTTTTTTGTGTAACAATCTAATTTTAAAGCTGACTTTTTTTATCATATTTATTTATTTGAAAAAAATTAAAATTAAAAAAATTTTCAATTGAATGAAAAAAATGTGAATTTAATTTTTTATTAGTATTTTAAGTCGATTTGAAATTCTTGGACTTAGAATTTTTTATTAAAAAAATTTTAGATATTATTTAGAAAACAATTAAATCAAATTTTAAATTTAATTTTTTGTTTGGTTTTCCTGTCTTGGGTAAATGCTAAAAAATTTTCATTTCAACATTAAAGTAGCACAAAATTTTAGTTGATTTAATTTTTTTTCAAAAAAGAAAAGATTTAAAATTTAATAATTATACATCTTAGAATTTTTATTACGGGGATTTTTTTTAGAGAAAAAAAACAGCATTTTTGTAGACATGTTTTTGAAATTTTTTCAAGAGAAAATTATTCAGAGAAATTATGACTAAATGAATTTTCCTCAAATAATTTTAAAATATAATGTTCAATTATAAATCTTTTTTCTTATAAAATATTATTGATCTAAATTTGATTGGTGAAGTTAGATTCGGAAAAATTGGATACATCAAATATAGAAATTAAAAAAGATAATACAATTTAAAAAAATAATTGGAATAAAGTTATTGCGAATTTGGGATATTTTAAAAGTTTAATCTAAAGAAAATTTAGAATTTGAAGATAGAGATATTTTTTAAATAATGACTTATTAGAAACTCAATTAATTAATGGAATATGATATATTCTATTGTGTGTTTTTGTTATACCGAATTCAGAGCCTAATTCAGTAAATTCGGTATCGTTCAGTTTTAATAATAAGTTATTTTTTAGGAAGGTATAAAACTAATTATCAAGTCAAAACAAACAAACTAACAATTACAAAAAAATTGGGTCTATTGCAATATGTGACCAGCTGGTCACTTAATATGTGACCATTGATTCCTACTTAATTATGTGATCAGGACTGTTCACCTATTAAGTGACCAGTAAATAAGTGACCAAAGATTTCAAAAAAAATTAATATTAAAAAGTTTATTAAGATATGTGACCAGTTATTATGTTATATTATTTCTATTACGGCTTTCACTTTGGCTACCGTTAGTTGGGCAGACCAACATTTGATAATGGTTAAGACTAGCTCAATTGGTTTACGAAATAAACCAAAGAATGAATCAGAATAAATTGAAGAATATGTGGTACAAGTTTTACAACGCCAAGTAAGCATTCTATCGTTACTCTTATCTATTTTTGATTTGTTCCTGTTCCTCAAATCATGGCTTAATGCTTTTCCAAAACTTTTGTACGTCAATTAAACCAATTTGGCTCAGTTTAGTGAATATTTTAAATTCTTCGGACTCTTGAATGTTCATTTTATTTCTTTTCAAATTTAATTTTTTTTTTTAATTTTAACGCAAATTTATATTGCTTAATTTTACAAAAGAGTAATTAAGAAATTTTTGTTTATGAAAATTAAAAAAGCGAAGCAAAATTTAGTCAACTTTTTCAATTTTAAATTTTATTATTGATTTTCGTATTGTTTAAAATAATTTAATAAAAATTTATTAGGTGACCAATAAAAAATTTAAGTGACCAAAAACAAATTTATGTGACCAAAAACAAATTTATGTGACCATGTTTTTTTAATCTTTAATTTTTTTTGGTCACTTATTTACTGGTCACTTAATAGGTGAACTGATCACATAATTAAGTAGGAATCAATGGTCACATATTAAGTGACCAGCTGGTCACATATTGCAATAGACCCAAAAAATTACTTAGAAAATATCTTATTTTCATATTTTTGATATTTCAAACTTGTAATAATTCAAAATAGCAGTGATCATAATAAATTGTTCATAATATGGGGCTTTGAAAAAATAAAACTGAACGAATTTGATAGGAAAATAAAAAAATAATCAATCTCCATGAAGAGTGTCCTCATACAAAGAAGAAAATAATTTTCTTTAAGAAAGGTTTTTTGATCAAGTCTTACAACAGAATGATTTGAATCCTCTTCGGAATCGGTTTTAGAGTAAAATTTAATTTCAATTTTTAGAGTTATTTAAAATTTTCAATTTGAATGCTTTTGCAATTTATCAATTAGGAAAATTTTTATTTTTTTTTCTTTTAATAAAAAATTTGATATGTCTTTATTTAACTGTTGACAATTATTATAATTTATGATATATTTTTCTTTTTTTTGTTGTTGTTGTGGGTGACGTAATTGCTGAGTAACACTTTTGCCAACTAGTCTCAGATTTGAATCACTAATTATGCACACAATTCATCATACTTCAATTAAAAATAAAAGAATAACCAAAAGCAATGAACACAATAAAAAAGTCAACATTCCAAACTACATCTTATATTTAAGAAATTCTATAGAACAAATTTTTGCCCTGTTCCATTTATTACATGTCTATATATCTTTTACTTTTTTTAAATTTCGTTTATTTCAGTCCATTTTACTTTATTTTTAATTTTTTTATTTTTAATTAAGCTCGGCACAGAAATCAAAAAAATAAAAAATAATAAATTTTGCATAGTACTTGCTCTTTTCTATTTTTTTTTATTTTTAATTAAGACTCAAACACTTGAAATTTTTTTATACATTAAGTACTGAAGGGGTCCACAAAACCCCTCTAATATAATATGCTTTTTAGGTTGTATAAATTACCATAATTACTAAAATATGTAAGAAAATATACTGAATGTAAAAAAATTTTTTTTTTATTAATTTTGTTATGATTTAAAAAAAAATTGTCTATTTTAAGAAAAAATTTGATATAAATATAGGAAAAAAATATTTGTTAGAACTTTTTTTTTAAATTTCTATTACTGGTTCTTAACAATTTTTACAGAACGATTTAAAAACCATCTCTCCTACACAAGGACCAAATGTAACTTACATAAATTTGTTCTCTTCTTCTTGTGTAAATGTTTATTATGCAATAAAAACTGATGTATCTCCTTTTGTAAATAAAGTTTAGGATCTACAGCTTTCGGGTGACAATTGGTACAATTCAATTTAAATTTATCATGGAAAAGTAAAAAATAATGAAAAATGTCGACAGTTTGGTCTCATTTTTTTATGTCTAGCTTAACTTTATCATTAAAAATTTATATATATTTTCTCTGAGACTTGTCTCTTCTCCGTCATTCAATCTAACCCATATCGTTCCTTTTTTCGAAGTTTTTTAATTATTAGTTTCTTTTTATTCAGGTTATTTATTATCTGAGTGTTCATATTCATGATAAGGTTGATATGATGTTTCCATTTCTTCTTCAAAATCATTATCACAGTCATAATTTTCTTCAAAATCATCTTATTTATCACCAGAGACTTTAGATTAGATATAATCCGCATTACTAAGAAGTTAATCAGCTTTTCATCAAGACATGGTTCAAAAAATTATTATTTATTCTAGGAATTAAGTAGAGTTGGGAATCAAAAGCATAATTACCAATGTCTTTGATTTATTTAACGAAATAAAAGAAAATATTTTTGCAGGATCTAAAAAAAACCCTCTTTGGGTTTAACGCAATATTTTTTTTGTATGAAAATAAAAATATTTTGTTACCAAAATTAATTAATTATAATATTTTTTTTTTGATTTTAATTGTGATGGGAAAAAAAATTGGCAAAAATGATTAAATTTATGGAGTAATAAGCAAAAAAAGTACCAAAAAGGGTCGTTTAGCTTGGCACAGAAAACAAATAGATAAAAATAATAAATTTTTGCATAATTTTTTTAAAATTTCCAACAATAAAGAATAAACAATCAATTAACAAATTAAAAATATTTTTTAATGGTCAAGATTGAGTCAATTAAAATATTAGTATTTGTAAATAGAAAGTATTAGATTAATAGAGGTATATCGACCTCATTGAAAGCTAATGCAATTTAACCAGTTTTAAATATTCAAAATAATCATTTAGAAACTTGTTTTCTATAATAATTATGTCAAATTTTAAACGCAAAATAAAACAAATATTAAAGTACGTTAAATACAAATTTATCATTCTTTAAATTTATCTTTTATCAATTTTTTTATTTATTTTTTTGTTTATATTAAAAATAATGATAAATTAATCTTTCATACAAAAGCGGAAAAGACTGAGACCAGAAAAGCAGTGGGCGCCGAAAGGCTGGCCATTGGTTCTGGCTAAAAAAATGGTCCGTAGAAATTGTTTGGGTTCTTTCTTATTTTAACGATCTGTGTAGCAAAAACTAAAAGTTCTAAGGCTTAGATCTCAAATGCGCTCTAGAGAGCATAAAATTTTGTCTTAAAATCATTTGACCGGAGTTAATTAAATTATTCCTTCGGTCTGTAAGGGGTAGCCCGTGTTTTAGTAAAAAACAGGTGAACAAATAAAAAAAAATAATAAATTTTTGCATAGCACTTTATTTTGTCTTATTTTTTTTTATTTTTAATTAAGCTCGGTACAGAAACCAAATACAAAGGTGATTTGATAAAAGCATTTTAAGAAAAATTACGTAAAATACCGTAAATTAAAAAAATTTTACCACATTTTACGTAAATTAACGTAAAATCCGAAAAATGAAAAAGAGGTATTTTACGAAAAATTGCGTAAATTGTCAGGATTTTGAGATAATTTTGGTTATATTTGGTATAATTTCAAAACGGCCATTTAAAAATTCAAAATTTTTGAAAAAACGTCTTTTTTTTCCCAAAAATTTAAAATATAAGAAAGTTTTTTTTTATAACAATTTTAAAATTACTAATTTTAATTTATGAAAAAAAAAACTTTCTTATATTTTCCATTAAAAATGACAAATTTATGTAAAAATTAACAAAAATATACTAGTTACTTTTATATTAAATAAATTAGTCACAAAATAGCAATTTTAAACAAAAATTTTTTTTGGTCTATAAATTAACAAATTTATCAGAGCTAGACATTATCTCTTTTTTATTAAAAAATAATACATTTTGAATAGCACTTTATTTTGTCTTAATTTTTTTTTTTTGATTTTATTCACAAGGAGCTTAAGCTCACTTATGTGAAATACTATAAAACTAAAACTTATAAAACATATAAATCATATTATGTTTTATGCAAATTAAAACATATGCTAATTTAATAAAACATATTAAAACATAAATAAAACATAATATGTTTTAAATGTTTTATAATTTTAATATTGTTTTGGGTAAAACATTAATTAAAAAATTACATCTTATTGTGTTAGGTTTGATATCTTCTCTGAGAGAGACTGACTTCATTTAATTAATTTTAAAACATAGTTTTGGTTTATTATTTAACTTCACATTGTTGATTAGTTAAATATTGTTTGTAAATCTCTACAGTTCTTAAGAGTTTTTATAAGAATATCTTTTTTTGAATTTTCAAAAATTTTAATTTTAATTAATTTATTAATTTTTAATTTTATTGTTTTTAATAAAAAAAATAAAAATTGATCTTTTTTACTCATTTCATCTTTAAAAAGTCAAAAAAGTGTCAAAAAAATCTGAGTAATGTTTTGACATAGTAGTTTCAAATTTTATGTGCATTGAAAATTCACAAGAGTGCAGTTTAAGTAACATTTAAAGTAACATTTTTTTTCTAATAAAAACTCTTAAGAACTGTAGAGATTAACAAACAATATTTAACTAATCAAAAATGTGAAGTTAAATAATAAACCAAAACTATGTTTTAAAATTAATTAAATGAAGTCAGTCTCTCTCAGTGAAGATATCAAATCTTACTCAATAAGATATAATTTTTTAATTAATCTTTTACCCAAAACAATATTAAAAATTTTAATATTGTTTTGGGTAATATAGTATTTCACATAAGTCAAATAAAACTTCTATTTTTACAAAGACAAATAAATTGTCTTAAATTCGATTGATTTTAAAAGTCGATGATTAATTAAAAGAAAAATTTTAGAATTATTTTCAAGGCTACTTGGTGTAACAACTTTTGTTTTACATTGTTACATATTTTACAGGAGCAAATTTTTTTCATTCATCGAAAAATTTCAATTAAGAACTTTTTTCTTGAATTGTTTGAACTTTTTGAACAAAACTTCACAATGCTAAAAATTACATCTTTGGATACGAGAAGAAGAAGAGGCGATCTGATTCAGTTTTTTAAAATTTTAAACAGTCTAGAAACTATTAAATTGGTAATTGAAATCAGGTACGTTCAAAGAAATAATTATTTTTTGAGGGGTCATGCAAAGATGGAAATCAAAATTTCGGATAATAGCCGCTTGCAAGTGCAAAGATGAAATTTTTTTAAGACCTTTCAAAAATTTATAGCATGAAAGTTCTTGTAAAACCGCCTTATATCTATAATAAAATTTAATTCCAGAATCAAATCTTAATTTATCATAAAATTTTAAACTTCATACAAAAATTCTTTTAAATTATTTGAAAGGATTAAAAAATATTACAGGAGAAACTTGTTTGAAAAGAAGCCAAGTCTTTTAAATTAATTTTTTAAATTTGTGCTTAATATCTAAAAAAAAATATATGCGTAAGTAAAACCTTAAATTTAAATCTTCAAAAATGAGAAAATATTACCTGTATTTCAGAAATAATTACTTTCTGACAAAAATATTGTCAAAAAATAATTAGTTTATTAAAATTAAAAGTGCTGTTTCAATTTAGCATCTAAAAACCTGAGGCTTATTGTAAATTTCAATTGTTTTAAAAAAATTTCAAAATATTAAAATATTTAAACTTATAAAACGAATTTATTTAAATACATACTATAAAAAAGTTTTTTTAGAAAATATATAAAAATAGTAAAAATCGATTTTTGAAAAAGAAAATTTAAATTTATCGAAATTATTGAAACAAACGTAATTTAATATTTAAAATAATACTATGAATTTTTTCTGGTTTATTCTAACTTAAGTTAATCAAGAAAAATTTCAATAAAAGCTTTTAATAAAACTTAATTTTCAAAACTTTAAAAAAAATGCTTGAATTAAAATTTTTATTATTATTTTATTATTTTGTTTTTTCGAAATCCTACCCCCTAGAATTTGATTTCGATGCTACTGCTGATATTTATGACAAGATAACTGATACAGAAAATAATTTACTTAAAGGATATGGTATAACAATACAAGATACCCTTAAATAGCCAAATGGAATAGTTCCATATGAAATTGATCAAAGTTTTAGTCAAGATGATATCTCAATAATTTCATCGGGAATGAGACTAATTGAATCTTCTACAAGGATTAATGGTAGAGATTGTGTAAAATTTGTTAAAAAAACAAGTAAAATTAATTTTGTCAGAATAGTAAATGAGTCTGGTTGTTGGTCTTATGTAGGGAGACAAAAAAATGGCGCTCAAAATTTATCATTAAAAATACCTTCAGATAGTAATCCTGGATCTTGTTTGTTCACGGGGACTGTTTCCCACGAATTAATCCATGCCTTGGGATTTGTACATGAACAAAGTAGACCAGATCGTGATTTTTATGTAAAAATTAATTGGAATAATATTGATGAATTTTATTGGAGAATTTTATTGAGAAATTTCCTTCATCATTTGGTGACATCATGGGCTTCAAATATGATTATGACTCAATAATGCATTATTCTTCGTTCGATTTTTCAAAAAACGGACTTCCGACATTAGTGCCTCTTCAACAAGCAAATTTTCTAATGAATAAATTCAATCAGAGTTATTTGAGTGATATAGACATAAATGAAATTAAAAAAATTTATAAATGTGAAGAAGTTGGTTCAGCAATTGGTTTAGCAAGTCGAATATTAAATGATTCTGAGAAGATCAAGATAATAGCAATATTTTATTTATCGGTATTAAATCCATTTTTTACCAAATATTTTAAAAATTAAAATGCTTCTCTTAAATAATTAAAATAAAAAATTTCAAAAAATAATTTTGAGTAAATTTGAATGTACAAATTTTTTGAAACTAAAATTGTTTCATTCATAAAGGGAATTTTTTTAAAATAAAATTATCCTATCTAGAGTTAAAGCTTTTTAATTATGCTAAGTTTTAGTATTTAGGTTATTTTAGTAGAATATTAAAAAGTGTACCAAAACTTGTTTAAGGCAATGTGAATTTTCATACAAACCTTCCAAAAATTACAAAAATAAAATTTTTTTAATTAATTTAAATTAAAAAATTGAGATTTTCAAACTTTGATAATGAAACAACATGAAACCAAATATGTTTCACTAAATTCAAAAATAAAAAATTAATTTAAATTAAAACAGGAGATATTAATGATAAAAAAATAATATCAATATTGGGAGATTTTTTTTTATCCCTATGATCTATTCAAGTTGGAATTTTTTTTTTGCAATTTGTAAATTAGATGTTAAAATTCTGTAAAAGCTTCTTAAATAATTTTGAATTTGGTGGTTATTGTAAAGAAATAAAACTTACATGTTTAGACTGATTTATTTTTAAAGTAATTGAAAATTAAGTAAAGCGAAAAATGTAATTTTCGATTCTAAATTTACATACATTTTAATTAAAAATAATCAACTGCCAAATGGTTCTTTAATTTTTTTCTTAAAATTGGACATTGAATATTACATTTTTCGTTTCAACTTTTAATACTTACAGAAAAATCTGTAGTGCAAAATCCATTTTATTATTAAGAAATTAAATTTGTATTGGAATTTTTATAAGAAAATTCACAATGCCCTTGTTTAAACCAGATGCTTTATTAACTCTTCTAATTTACTACAGTACAAATTAAAACTAACTTGTACAAATTTTGTTCCTCGACTTTTCCTTTCCCCACTGGAAGAGTTGAGGAAGAGTCGAGGAAAAGAAATGTTCAAGCTAGTTTTATATTGTACTGTAATATTTTGGAAGGAACAATTAGAGAAAAATGACCAGAAAGGATTTATTGATTCATCAAAAAGGTGTGAACAACAAGATGAAAAGTAATATTTAGGTTTCATCTAAACTAGACCAAAATAAATAAGAATATCATTGTCCAAAAGATGATGAAATAAAAGACTAAGAAAGCTTTGAAAATTCAAGTCTGATATATTACAAGTTATTAAGATTGATTTAGCAATAAGTCGATAAATAAGTCTATTAAATTTTCTTTTTAAATTTCTTAATGATAATTTTATTAAAATACATGTATTAAATTAAAAAAATTTATTTTTGAATTAGTCCCTAAAATTTTAAAAATCATTGTATTTTTTTTATTTTCTTCCAAAAACTTTTTAAACTAACTTTCTTTAGTTAAAAATTATCGATCATGAATATTGGATATTAAATGGATATTATTTTTTTTTATCTTAATAACGGAATTTATAATGAATAATCAAAATTTTTATTGAAGCAAAAGAATGTGGTAAAATTGGTATATTTGCATTTACTTTTTAAAAAACAAATAAACTCTTAGTTGAGCTCGTTGGGTTAATCTTGATTTATTTAAAAAATATTTAATTTAAACCAGAAATAATGAACTAAACTGACCAAAATCTTAAATATTAAATGTTATGATTATTTTGCAAAAAATTAAAAATTTTTACTAAATAATTTTTTAATAAATATTCAAATTGAAAAAATCCAAATATTAAAGCAAAAAATAATTTTCACTAAACGTGCTTGAGTATTTTTCGGATATTTTTGGTTAACATGGCAAAAAGTGAGCGTAAAAGTAAGTGGAAGCGAAAATTTCGCGCAATTAAGCGTGAAAAGAACAAAAAAAAGGAACTGATGATGCTCAATTCTGTAATTGAAAAACGAAGCGAATCAGCCAGTGAAGTAATGTCAACCGAAGCTCCAGGTAATTTTATCTACAAAAATGAGAAGATATTAAAAAATTAACCTGAGTTATTTTTAGTTCAAGAAGACGAATCAATGCAAGTGGTTGGCGAACAAAAGGTTTTCAACTCACGGACCAAATTGGATAAAAATGGAAACTATCCTGGATGGATGAATCAACGTGCCATAAAAAAAATTAAAAAAATTAAGAAACGACTTAATTCGAAGAAATAAAAATAATATAAATAAAAATACTTGTTCTTTATTTACTTCCACCAACTTGCCATATTTATCCTACCTTATTTTAGATTTTTCTATCTATAAAAACCAATTTGGTTTGGGTTCTTCATAAAAATCAAATTAAGATGAATTTTGGAATAATTTTATTCATTGGAATTGTATCTTTGTGCAATGGACAGAATCAAACTACCACTTCAGAACCAATAACATCTGCACCGATTGAAGCGACTTCTCCATTGACTACAGTTCAAGCTACGACAACAGCTTCAGTTACTACCACTACAGAAATCATTGCTCCAGCAGAAGAAATTCCAGTAATAATTAATACATCACCAGAAGCCATCATTTTAGTACAAGATCCAACAACTTTATTGCCTCCAATTCCGGTTGAAATTCCAGTTCCAGTTGAAAATCCAGTTCCAGTTGAAAATCCAGTTCCAGTTGAAATTCCAGTTGCGGTTGAAACTCCGGTTGTCACTACCTCACCGACAATTACAACTGGTATTCCCACAGAAAATGATAGATGTAGACTTTTAATTGCAATTAAGCCAGGTGATACATTTAATGCTTTAGCCAAGCAACATAAGGCAAAGGTTCGTGACATAATTAAGGCAAATCCTCTTTTAATACCAAACAATTTGATTGTTGGAACCACTGTTTGCATACCGAAATAAAAAAGGAACTTTTGTTTTGTTTATAAAATAACATGTATTTATACAATTTATTTATGATTATGCCACATTATAATTTTTGGATTAAACACAAAAATAATAATATTTTTTAATACAGTGTTTCTATAAAAAGCGCAGAATCTGTAAAATTACGTAAAACAATGCAATATTATGTAAGTTTTAGCAAAAAGTCGCATCAAGATTTATCGAATATCAAACTTCTCTATGTAATTCTTGGCTTATTATTTTTTCTTTCTTTTTTGAACGGTCCAATGCTTACTAGTACCTTTATTTTCCTTATTTTAATTAATTTTTTGATTATGTTTTTTAAAATAAAATTTGTATTAAAAAAAATGAAAAAGTTATTTTTTACTCGAGAAGAATATTTGAATTTTTATTTTAACTAGTTTCATGATTTTTTTAAAATTCAGTGATATGATTTTTGAATGGAAAAATTTGTTTCAGCAATACTAACTAATTTTACTGAAAAACATTTTCGTAACTGTCCAAAAAAATTTTTATCATGTGTTGATCAAAAAAAAAAAATTCTTGAAAAATAATTTAAAAATTAACTCATAATTATTATATTGTAGTATACAATGAATGAATTTTCCATGAAATAATGATTTTTATTAAAGCTAATTCTCCCGGAATATTAAATCTTGTTTTTAAACTGAATCAAGCAAAGTATTATACGGAAACATTGTTACTTATAATTGATAGGTAACCCAAAAACAATCAAATGTCTGTCTTAAATAAAATTTCAAATTTTTTTCTTACTTTTATGTAAAAATAAAAAATACAGATATTTTTTGTCTTTCACTTGAATGGTTTGGACATTGTAAACACCCTTTTTATCGTAGACCAAGTTATTTAAAGTTTGTTTATATAGTTAAATAACATAATATATGAATAAAAATATCTAGCATTTGATATTGTATACCTAGCTTGGCAAAATAGGTAAAAAAAAAATATTAAAAATCTAGAATATTTAGGTGTCCTGGATCAACAATCGAAAAAGATTTAAGATTTTTCACCTTGTTTTTTTGCTACAGTTTTAAGTATGGTTAACGATTGATCAAAAGGATCAGGACTGGTTGATTTCAGAATCGTAAATTTTTAAAAATATATTCTTATAACTGAGTTATGACTGTGATTTAGATTTTCAATAAAGTTTTTCACTAATTGCGCTTTATTCTGATCAATTGTTTGTAAATCCGAAAATTAAAATGCAAAATTAAATTAAATTAAATTTTGCCAAATCAGATTAAAAAATTTTTCACTTCTAGAGTTTGATAACTTCGTTTGATATCTAAGAAATTTGATACAAAACTTCCAATATAAAAATAAAAAAATCTCTAGCTTTTGTTCTAAATGTTAAAAAACTTGTTCTGCAACGAAAAAAAGTGAAACAACTTTTGTTTCACCTAATGAGGAAGTTTGCAAAATCTGTGCGAATTCTGTTAAATTGCACACTATTTAAAAGTATTAAAAATAAAACGCAATTATTTTGGACAGATTTTGCAGACCTAAGTAGGTGAAACAAAAGTTGTTTCACTTTTTTTCGTTGCAGAACAAGTTTTTTAACATTTAGACCAAAAGCCATACATTTTTTTTACTTTGTATTCGAAGTTTTGTATGAAATTTCAAAATGCTGATTACTTCAAACTTTAAATTCATCTAATTTTATTGTATATTATTTTTTCCTTATTTATTTTTTAAATCAACTAAAAGAATTGGCAATACGAAATTTTAGATCAATAAGGTAGAACGCTATAATTGTTTTATAATTGTACAAAAATAGTTCTGCAAAAAATAAAATATTTTTAAAAATTTGTTAACTATTCTGTTGTTTGTAGAAACATTTTTTTTACAATTATTAAAAAATTATAACGTTCTTTTAATCTATACGGTAATTTTTTGTTAAAATTTCATTTTGCTTTTTAAAATGACATTTTTAACTTCAAAAAAACTTTATTTTTAATAGTATTCTCATTTTAATTCAAAAATTTATCAAGCTGATTTAATTTAATTAAAAATCAGCCTTGTAAATATCATATTCTTAAAAAATGAAGTCTTTTTTGCATACAAAATTTTATATTTCACTTTTCTACTCAGAACACATTTTTCGAAGAAAATTCAGTTCCAAAAATTAAAAAAATTTAAAGATATCTTATAATTAAAATATATTTGTTAACCTAAATGGTCTGTGACACGCAGGGTTGTGTAAATTATATGTAAAACTGAATAAACAATTTGGATTGTAGGCACCGATTAAATCCTCTCTTTTATTGTCAAAACATGTAAGATAGCTTATTTTTTTAATAATTAATTATAAAGCATATAAAAATTAATTTTAATAAAAAATGTTAATTTAATTTTGAATTTTTGCAAATAATTTGAAAAAAAACCATGTGTAAATTTTAGGTATAAAACAAAAACCTAACAGACATTTATTGAGATAAAAATGCCCAAAAAAATTAAAAATAGTAATTTTTTTAAATATAAATTATTTACTTGAACTAAATTAAAAAAATTCAGAGAATCTTCACTACAAAGACCGAAATAGGAATAATCAATTAAACCATGTGACTAATGGAGGCTCTAGTTCAAACATAAAGTGGCAAAATAATCGAATAGCCAGTTCAAATCGAAAAAATTACATTACTCGTAATACATTAACTTAAAAAAAAAAGCTTACCATGTTTCATTTTTATTTAATTATTCAATATTTAAGCTACTATAATTGAGGCTTTAAACAACGAAAATGATGAAGATGTGTTTCAAAATTCTCAAAATTTTAATCCAAATAAAAAGAAAAAGTATTTATCTTTTGACAATTTAATTAAAATAAATTTTTTAATTTAAGTAAAAAAAATCGGAAAAAAAAATTTGAAAGTCTTCAAAATTCAGTAAATTAACCAAAATATTTTTAGTTATTGACTCTTTTCAGAAAAATTTTTAATTTAGGATATCGTTAAATCTGTCAAATTATCAATCGGAGAAGACGACTGCGCAGCTAAAAAACCATTGATACCTTCGAAGCCTTTTTGTAGATTAAATTCAATGCCAGAGAATGTTTTTAACATTCTAGTCACCTACACTCAAAAGTAAATATTTTTAAAAAATCAGTTACTTAATTAATTATTAAAAAAAAATAAGTTATTTTACATGTTTAGACAATAATAGAGAGGATTTAATCGGTGCCTACAATCCAAATTGTTTATTCAGTTTTACATATAATTTACACAACCCTGCGTGTCACAGACCATTTAGGTTCGACGACGCTGTTCTTAAAGAAAGTCGTAATTTAAAACGATTGACCAAGACTGATCATCAAACAAGCGAAAGAAAATTTCGTCTGATCAAACAGGGACACTTGGAAACAGTTAATTTTTTAACTAAAATGCCCAAAACTGAACACGAACCAAGCTCGTTTAAATTAGACAGTTGTTTTTATTCAGCCAGTTTGGTTTCATTTAAAATAAGCGGAGTCTTCAGAGAAGGTGCAGTGTGTGAAAATGTTAGACCTTTGAGATCTTTTAGCAAAATTTTTGTATGCATACCAGACCCTAAAACACAGTAATTTTTTTTTTTCAAAAACACTTATTATAAATACCGATGAATTAATTTTCTCATATTTTTTCATTCATTCAATTTATTTAAAGAAAAAATTAGATTAAAAAATTCATTTTATACTGAGCTATTTTAAAGTAAAAGTTCTTAATAAGATCTTAAACAGGTTCTCGCAAAGATAAATCGAAACATCTCTTTCAAAATCTTAAATCATTTATTTTTTGTAGCTTTCTAAGAACAAGTTTAGGGGTGAAGATTAGCAATTAAAGAGAGGTCAAAATAAATAAAAAATGTGATTCATGCAAAAGAAAACTTTTATTTTTAAATGATGAAAAACGCATTAAATCGATCAGTTGAAATGTCAAAATCACATAAGTTAATATGTATTACAATCAAAATTAAACCATAAAAAATTTAAAAAAAATTTAAGTCAATAATTTTAGTGAAATTTTCATCTTATTTCATATAAAATAAATTTTTCGTTACACACAAATTTAACTGTCTAATTACTGACTCTTGAAAATTTCTAATTATTTTTATTAAATATCATTTTCATCTTTTAGATTTAATTTTTTTACTCAAAAAGAATCAAGATCAAAAAAATTAAAATGAAAATCAATTAGTAAAGGAAATAAGAATTTTTATTTGTTAATTAACATATCACTATAAAACTATCAATATTTAAAAAAAAAAACATTTTTGACAGTTTAATTTCATGCGCTGTTTTTTTTGTTACATTTTTTTTTATTTGTTTTTAAATCCTCACCCCAAGTTTAGACTGGTTCAAAAATTAATATACGATTATTATATTAAATTTTCTATTCGAATTTTTAGATGAATTTTTTAATGAAGTGAATAAAGGTATACATTGAAATTATGAATTGATAGAATTTTTGAAATAATTACATTCTTTAATCTAAATTTCTCGTAAAAGACTTCAGTTACTAAAATCGTAAAAAAAGAATTTTTGTTACAAAAATCTTCAAAGTTTTTTCACCTTAATTTATTCTAGCTTATTTAATAATTATTGTTTAAAGAATGAGCATTGTAAATGATCAATATACGATCAGTAATATTTCCTCACAGCAATATAATTTATACTTTGATCAAAAAGATCGAGATCAAATCAAAACTCCAATAGAAGGAAATTCGATCTCTACAATTGGTATTGATCCAAAAATTCAGATGATCGAGCATTTTTCCAATGAATCCGGCTTGAATTCAGAATGGGCAAAATAGTAAAGTTTTTAAATAATTGAATCTTTATTAAAGTTTTTTTAGTTGCCTAGAACACGCTAAATGGAATTATGAAGAAGCAGGGAGAAGTTTTGTTCAATTTAAAGACAGCATACCAAAAGAAGCTTTCAAAATTGTCTAAATATTTAGTTCAAATTTTGCCTGAAAAAAATTGAATTTTTTAAAATAAATAAAAAAAAAGAATCTAAAACAATTCTTTTTATTCAATTTCAAAATTTTTATTTAACTGTCATGGATATTCATTAGTAATTTAAATAGTATTCATTATGCCAAAATTTTCTGATTTATTAGATCAATAAATTTAAATTCTTGTAAAGTATTGATATTTTGAATATTAGAAAAACTTGAAGCTTGTGTGGGTTTTTTCACTCAGGATTGATTAAGATAAAGGTTTTTCTGCTCAATTTTTTACTTACAGAAAAAAATATATAATTACATTAATTAGTATAATCATAATTAATTTATTTTATTTATTTATTTAATTAAAGTTTAAGTCCCATGGACAAATTGAAATAAAAATTAATAGAAAATTAAATAATAATTAATATAAAAATGAAGAAAATCCAATATCTGTAATAACTGGAGTCGAATAAATTTCTGTAATAAGCTATCTTATTTAGTGAACAATTTGATCCTATATTATAAAAAAATTATCTTGTTACAGAATCAATCCTTTTCTCTATTGAAATCAAAGGCTATAAATCAATTTAAAATAAATATTAATGAGGTGTTTTATGGAAATTTTTACCCGAATAACATAAAAGAATCAATTTTAATCAAAAGAAATAAAGTTTATTTCTTTTTTTAAATTAATAAAATTAGATTGAATATTCCTATTATAAAACTAATGAACCTCTAAAACAAATCTAAAAAAATTTTATTTTGAATAAATACTCTCTAATTTTCAAATTAAATCAACTAACACAATTTTAATCGTAATATCAATACGGTATATCTCATTAAAAATGTTGCCAAAACATTTATCATGTGATCATAACAAAAATTTTGAGACAAAGTTAAATTTTAAGAATCTAAAAAAAATTGTTGCTTGTATTTTCTCCACATTCTGGGGATTGAACAGGATTCATTCTGGTATTAAGAAAATTAAAAATACGTAATAAATTAATAATTTATTTAAGAAATAGAAATAATTCTTGTTATTTTAAAAAATATTGTAGGCTAAGACAAAATTTTACTTTGTTTATGGTCAAAAAAAAGTTCATAGTATAAAAATGGAGACATCGGATATGAAACTATACAAAAAATAGATAGTTGAGATACCAAAATGCTACTACTGAGGCTGAAGCTCAACTAAGTGTTTTGTAATACGACAATTGTTTCGAGCATTAATTGCTAAAAACACATATCTATTACGAAGAATAAATTTTTTTATAATGTTCAGTAAAAAATTTTCAAGTGCAAATCCTCTTTTATTTATTCTTTATTTTCTGATACATTTTCTTTTTTTTCATTTATGTATATTTTATGTTGTCAGATGAAATGCTATTTGGAAATTAATTTTTTTGGATATTTATCTGGTGACCAAATCTTTTCACATATAGCAAAATACCAGGTTTTATTATTAGGGACTGTTTAACAAATTTTATACAAAGTTTGTATTTATAGATTAATTTTTGAGAAATAGATTTTTATGTAAAACAAAAGATGTAATTCCAATTTTAAAATTTTTGTTCTAATTCCAAAATCCACAATACCAACTAGATAAAAATTAAACATTTGCTCTCATGCCTTTAGGGGTAAAATACTAAAAACCGAATCAAGTCTTTGAAATCTTTTTTTTTGATTTTTTGATTTTTATAACCATAAAAATCTGATCTTCAAATTCATATTTTGAAATTTAAATGCAGCTATCTCAACCCCACAGTTTACTCCGAGGAAAACTGATTTTATAACGAATTTTGTTCAAAGAAAAGCTACCGTGAGCCTGCACTTGTATGAAATAAATTTTTAAAAATCTTGCATGATATTAAATTTTTTTAGAAAATTATTATTTTAAATATATAAAAAATTATAAACTAAATTTTTTTCGTAATTTATTTTATATGCACTGGAAAATTTTAATATATCTTTCTTTACATAATTTTAATTTTTCTCTTTAATGACTCTTAAAAATCTAAAAAGTATCTACTCTATTTCATTAAAATATTTATTTGATTTTTTATATTATCTATTTTGTATGATTTTCTTTTATTATTTTATTCGAAATTTAAAAAAAAGTGCCGAAACTCGGGATCGAACCAAGGACCTTTAGATCTTCAGTCTAACGCTCTCCGAACTGAGCTATTTCGGCTATGCTAGTCACACAGACCCATCAAAATTTGTCTCTCTCAATCTAAACTAAACATAAAAAATTCTTAATTTTTAATAAAAATTTTAATTTGCAAAATTTTGTTTCGTTTAATAACCCAAAAAGTATATGCGTTAAAAATTTAGGACGTCGAAATCAAAAACATCAGTTAATCATTTTGTTTATTAATCAAAAAAAATTTCTTTTTTAGAAAGATAGCACCAAAAGCTGATTAAGAATGTCATCACGCAAAATGAAATCGAACATTAAAAATCGCGCCAGGCGAGCCACATCGAACGTTTTCGCCATGTTCGACCAGGCCCAAATCCAAGAATTCAAAGAGGCTTTTAACATGATTGATCAGGACAGAGACGGCTTCATCAGCAAAGAAGACTTGCACGATACTTTAGCTTCTCTGGGAAAAAATCCAACTGATATTTACTTAGACGAAATGATCAATGAAGCAACTGGAGCGATAAATTTCACCATGTTTTTGACCATGTTTGGTGACAAGCTAAACGGTACAGATCCTGAAACAGTGATAATGAATGCATTTGCCTGCTTTGATGAAGATAATATGGGAAAAATTCCCGAGGAAAAACTTCGAGATTTTTTGTGCACCCTTGGTGACCGATTTAGTGAGGAGGAATGCGAAGAATTGCTCAGAGATGCACCAATTAAAGATGGAATTTTCGACTATGTCGAGTTTACTCGTATCCTAAAACATGGTCGCAAAGAAGAAGACTCGAATCAAACTTTGTAATTACTTAACTATAATTCTTTTATTTTAATTAGAACTATTTTTTTATTTTAACTAATAAAAATTACAAAATTCAATAATTTAATTAATTTTATGAAATTTTGCATTTGGAGAAGCAAGCATCTTTTTTTCAAAGTGGAAAAAGAAAAAATGTAAAAATATTTAAAGAAAATTAAGTCTATCACCTAGGTGGTGTTGAATTATTTTAATTTTGATGATTTATTAATAGACCTTATTTAGTCCAACGCATTTTTTACTGAATAATTAAAATTTCGGTTCCATTTTCTAAAAAAATTTAATTACTTTTTATAAAATTAACTCAATTAGATCAAATTTAGCAAAAGATAAAATTACATTAATAAGATAGAATTATTAATTCGCCTTTTTTAAATTAATTTCCTTTTGATAATTGCATAGAATTAATTATAGACAATTCTATTGTATAACAATTTTTGAATTTTAGTCTATTTTAGAAATTTTTGAGTTTTTAAAAAATAAATTATTTTTTAACTGGTCAGTTAATATTCTTTATTTATGGAATTTTAAAAATTTTATTATTTAAATAAAAAGATAAAGTTTACACAAATTTATTTTGTAATAATTATTGAAAATTTTTTTAAATTAATAAGATGTTATTATGATATCGCCTTTTCACACTAAATTAATTTTTTAGAAAATATTTGCTTAAAAATTAATTAGGAAAAATTTGTGTTAACAAAATTGTATGTAACTAAATAAAGTGTTTGCTTCCGGAATTTTTTTCTATAAATATATGAAAATATTTGACTATTGGGCTCACGACTCTTTTAAAAGCAAGAAATTAGATTAAAAAAGTTTTAAGGCTAAAATCAAAAGCCTTCCATGTCATGTTAAAACAGAATAGATTTAATCCGACAAGGAAGATTAAATTAATAGAGACGGGACACTAATTACTCTGTTTTGTGCTATAAAAATCATGTTCTTAATGAAAATTTTCATTTTTTATTTTTGGACGAATTTAATATTAATCACACTAATAAAAAAATTGATTTTTTTAGAAAAAAAATTAGATTTATTTTGATTCACGATGGTTTTTGTTAAAATTTTGTTTACATTGATGGTTTTAGTGGCGATCGCCATGGCAAACGAGAATAATGTATTTGAACAATGTATTCCAATTCAAATTTTCTTTTTGATGCTGAAAATAATTAAACTCCTTAACAACCATCTTTTACTTTGAATATAAAAAAAATTCAAAACATATATCACACATTTAAATGGATTAGCATTTATCCCCATTGACTATTTTTTAATCATAGAAAACTATATCAGATATTTTCAAGAATTACCAACAAAATGAACCAAAAATTTGTTTCAATTTGATATTAAAATAGCCTTTTGGATATTTTAAATAATTTTAAAGTGACTTTATCAAAGAAGTTTATGAAAATAAATTTTGTACATTTTAAAGCAATTTTACCTCTTCTTAGTGGAACCAAAAATAAAATTAAAACCAAATTTTCTAAGAATTTAAAAAAAATCATTAATGAATTTTGTTTTTTAGAAAAATAGCAATAAAAATTCAAAATTTATTTAATTTTCTAGGAATTTTATTGAGATTTCAAAAATAGCTTTTTTTTAAATCCCAAATTTTTATTCAATTATTATTCTTGTTCTGAATTTATAATTTTTCTTGTTTAAAATATTTAAATTCAAAATAAAAAAAAATTGTTTTATTTCTTGTTTTATTTGACTATGTTCAGTATTCCCTAAGTATTCCTGAAGTATTCATTGTGTATTTTTCAATTATTCTTTCTGTATCTTGCTGTATTCTTAATATAAAAATTAACTGGACAAATTTTAAAACTGCCACATGGCGTCCTTGACGCGCTCGCATGATAATAGTCATGCTGCAGTTAAACTACTACTATTACTACTACTACTACTACTACTATATACTTAAATACATACAATTATTTTTTAAATATGTTTTCTTCAAACTATTCTAGAATACATCATTTAAAAATTTTGAATTTTTCCCCTCTGAAAAATACTCAGAATGCATTAAAAATACTTATATGAATTCAAGAATACATATATTCTTTATGTATTCTTTAAGAATTCTAGAATACATATCCAAAACCTACGTTTGTTGGATTCATGTTTACCGATGAAAAATAAGAAAATTCATCATTTTGCATTAGTTTTTACCAAGAAATAACAACGAATCATCGATAATTTGAAAAAAAATCAAAAAATTTTAAATTAAAAACAAGTTAATTTGATCTCGTCGGTTTTCAATTCAAAAAACTGAAAATTATAAGAATCCTCAAAGACAGTAATGCTACATTCAAAATTATTTGACTCGGTATGAGTTAAAAAAAGGTAAAAAAAACAATTTTTCAAGTTTTTAATTGGAGCTGTATCAAAAATATCCCAAATTAAAAATTTTAATTTCGTTTAAAAAATTAAAAATAAACTTCATTTTTAATCTTAAAAGTTTTGTTAACTGGTCATCAAGTATCATTAGTGCTGGTTATCGAGCGATGATCGCCGCTCATGATCTTTTTTTCCCGATCACGACCGAAAATCCGGCTCGATGATCGATCGACGAGCGAAGCGATCGATCAGCCACGATCGATACCTTCAAGCGTTTAAAAAAATAAAACTGAATTAATTTAATAATAAAACGATAAAATAATCAATTTTTTAAAAGGCTTATTAAGCTTTTAACAGCAAAAATTAGTCTTTAAATATTATCTATGATAAATACTATTTTTTCGAGACTTTTTGCTTTGCTTAAAAATTGATTTTCCAATTCAACAGTTGTCCTGGGAAAATTTTTAAACGCAAAAGTCCTTACTATAAAAAAAAATTAGGAACCTAAAAATTCCATTTTTAAAATTTTTAAATTTTTTTAAGTTTTGATTTTTATGATTTTTTTAAAGAATCTTCAAAAGCAGAATTAAAAATAATGATCTTCCGAAAATCATTCGATCGGATCACTGAGCTACGGAATGGCCTTCGATCCACGACACTATTATTAATATTTCATTTCTTGTAGGGGCTATTTACTAATTGAAATCTAAAATGAGTATACTTAATTTTGTATTTATTCATGTGTATGGACCTTTGGTTCTTTCAAAGTAAAACTTAAAAAAAAAAGTCAAAATGCAATAAAGATAAATGAGATAAATTTAACTAAAGAAAAAATAAAATAAATAAAATCAAATTGTTACTTAAGTGATATTTCATTTAATGATGAAAATTAATTTTTTTAGGTATATTTCATTCATTGGTTTTTCTTTTAAATGTAAAATAATTAGTATAATTATAATTATCTTCAAATTAATATTTAAAAACTTCTATATCGAGCATTAGTAATCATATAATCTGTATAGAGCATTAGTTCCTTTGAACTAAAATTTGTTTGATATTAAGTAAACGATTGATGACATTTACTTAATATCCTTATATGACTTTTTTTTATTTTCTAAATGATTAGTTACTTTAGTATTGAAAATCAATCATCTATTAAAAGGATCAAGAAATGTTTTGATTTTCTGAAGGAGCTTAAGCTCACTGACTAATAAATAAATAATAAATTGATCAAATTTATTTTAAATCCCAAACATTTTAATTGTAATAAAAATCTAGCTCAAAATTCTAAATTTATTAATTGTTGACTTAAAAATCGTCACCAAGAGAGCTTAAAACAGTGGCATAAATTTACTCAATTTTTGTTTATTGCTATTTTACAAGTAAATAGAAACAATCAAACACATCAAGACATAGTTTATTCTAGCATTATTCCCGACATCAGCATAGCAACTGTGACGTAAAATTTTACATATTTAATTTTAGATTTTTTTTGAAATAATCAAAAATTCAAACTGGATAATTTTAAGATAAATTTTTTAAAAATATTAAAATGGACGAACAGGTACAGCAAAAATTTGGTGATTTGACTCGCAAATTAATAAACCAGGTACTAAATACTGATATTCCGTCTATTTTTAGCCATATTGAATTAGATAATCTAAAATCAATGCCACCATGTAATCCAATTGAAATAAACATTATTAATTTTTCTGGCAAAAAATTAAAATTTATTTGGATTGATTATGATGGCAAAGCTCGTCCAGATCTTGGCCGAACATTGAGGGAGAATGTTGGTTCAATCCTTAAAATGAATAGCTACACAAACCATGTTTATCGTATTCAATTTGACGCAGATGATTCCTCGTCTGAGACAATCCATTTCAGAATTCCCGAAGACAAAAATAATTTTTACTTTGGAGAAGTAAATAAAATTGAAGAAAGCTATCTGCAATTAGTTTATGATTCTTGTTGGATATCAAATCCATCAATAAAGCTCGATCATCTTGATCTTTTGGAAAAATTTATTGACCATAAAATGGATCAATTAACCAAAATAGAAACAGTTCTTTTACAAAGTTATGGCTATGACGATTCAAGCGAAACCACTGATTTGATTAATTCATTTTATGAAAGTTTTAGCAGTGATAATAAATTTACTGATCCTTTTTATGATCCTTTGAGTAAATTAGATTCTGGTTGTACAACTAAACGAGTTAGTGAACACGACGTAAGTACTGAAAACAAAATTTATCCATCAGTTTACTGGGGAGAATCGTTTAGTTTTAAAATTGTAAATGATACAGACAAAGAATTTGTTCTTTACTGGATTGATTACAAAGCAACAGCTAAAAGTAGATTTTATTTTCATTTAAAAGGAATATTATTTAAAAAATTTATGAATCAATTTTTAAAATTAATATTATTTTAAATATTAATTATTTCTTTTCACCGTTTTGTTAAGTTCAATTCAAAAGAACAGAACAAAATGATAAAAAATTTAAAAGCTTTTTTTTTTAAAGTTAAAAATTTGTTTAGCAGACTTTGATAGTTGATGCGTTTTACCATGTTTCATATACAGAACTCGCATATAAAATATGTAAAACCTTCAATTTGATTAAATACGCGTTAAGCTAAGATTTATTTTTTGGTAAACTGTCTTTATTTTCGCTATTGTACAAATAAAATGATTTTAAATCGTTAAGGTATTTTCAACAAAATTTAGATGCATTATTTTCAGTTTTTTAGCATTTTTTTTAAATTTTACCATAAATTACACCAATTTTTGTAAAATTTCTCTAAAAATAGAAGAACAAATTTTTTTTAATTTTCGTAAAATGGTGAATTCCCAATGATCATGCCAAATACCGAACAAAAAAAATATTCTTAACGTCCCAGATCTCGTTCTCATTAAGATCTCTTAATAGATCTAACTTAGATATAATGTGGATTACATGTAGAAAAATTTGAGATTCATGTGAAATCTCATTAGAAAAAATTCATTCTTTTAAGGAATTTTCTATTTGAGAGAAATAATTCTTGTCAGACAATAATTAGTAAATCTGTGTTTCTATATCAAAAACCACAAATTGATTCATAGGACTGCTACAATCTGAACAAACTTGTTTTTTTTTCTGAAAAATTGTCTTGTGAATCCAATAATTTGTCGCAATTGTTACATACTAAATAAATAGTATTATTTTGTTTACTAAATTTTTTCTTCTCCACACATGAATGATTTTTAGGACATTTATTTCCTTGAGGAAGTACAGTTTAATGAATTTCAAAATATCATCTGTTGCCGAATAAGATTTTTTTTTTTAATTGTTTATTTATTATTTAAATAGACTTGAGTAATAAAACTCCTTTAGCTATTGTTCATATATTAAAAGAAAGTGAAACAGATATAAGGTATTACAATATTTAAAAAAACATATAGTAAAATGGGAATATTAAGAAAGGGAAGCTTCTAGACAATTGAAAGATTTGGCTGTTGTAAGTCACTCCCGTGGAAATTCATGGACAAAAATTGCTAAGGGACACTTTTTTTCAGGTTCTCTTGAGCTCTCAACAAAAACATCCTCATAGTCCTTTATGAGTGATAAAATTAGCTCGTTTTTGAAGAGAAAACAGTTTTTAACATGTCTTATAAAGAGTTTTTTAAACCTGATTTTGATTGTGTCAATTTTTTGATTTTCAAGAAAAAAAAGAAGATTTCTGAGGGTGTTTCATATGGGAGGTGATAAATCGCCTTATAGGATATATTTTGGAGTACTTGTAATTTATGAAAATTAGTATGTGAAAATAAGTTGTGAAGATAAGTTGTGTCTTCGTTTTATAGTTAAAAAATGATCCAAAAATTCACTAGCCAAAATATTCGAGTCTGAATAAAGAAAATCATCACTTGTTTTGGAATCATCAATGCTTTCACTTCTCTCATTATTTTCACAGAACGAAAATTTTGAATTTTCAGTATTTGATAAATTTTCCTCTATACTTATGATGCTATTTTCTTCATTTGAAAATAAATCATTTTCTTCATCTTGTTTGTCTACTATATTGTTTGAATGTTCCGGTATTATTTTATCTGCATCAAATTGATTGTCATCAGAAAGCATTTTTCTTTTATTTCGCGATTTATTAGTTTGGAATCTATTTCGTGACTTTGAAAATTTAGAATCCACTAAATTTGTTATAAAATTATCCATTTTTTGATTATTTTGAAACATTAATAGTTTATATATTTTATTATTGATACAATTCTCAGCAATTTTCTTCACTAACATGTATAATTTTTTAATTTTTACTTTGTCAAAGTTACACAAGAAAGACAATTAATGATACAATGCTCAAGTTTTTAAAATTTCTGTAAAGATCAAAAATTCCATCAATTAGATGAAAAAAATAAGTACATTTAAATCTTGATGTTAAAATTTTTTCTATTAATCCAATTCTCTATCGGAATATTCAAATTTTTAAATTGAGAATTTAAATATTAAATAATAGTGCAAATTCTAAAATATCCTTTGTAAGATAAATTTTAGAATTTTTGAAAACTTCTCATATTTTCTCATTAAAATCTCACTTAATAAATTTGTTCTAAATTAGATCTGTTAATGATCTTAAGTAAGAATTTAATGAGAATTATATTAAAAATTTGGAATTTTCTAATATAGATCTCAATTAAAAAATTAACAAATAATTTTTCTAAGTTTTCTAATTTTGATCTCAATGGGATCATTAATGAGAAAAAAATGAGAATAATGAGAAGATTTCTCGTAAGTTCTAAGTGAGATCTCAATTGAGAATGATAACTCGGATGGATTTTTTTTAACTCTCCTTAAATTAAGATCTATAATAATTTTAAAAGATGGAAATGTGATTCAAAATTTTTTAAATGCATGCTATACTTCTTGAAAATTATTTATTTAAGGATGGACTGATTTGAAAATATCAGGCTATGTGAATCAAAACAGTCATCTTGGTAATGTATGGGTCATTTCTGATGAATCTGAAACAAAAATTTTTCAATTGGGTAAAAAGCCTTTCTTAAAATCAGATTGTTCTGTCAATCTGTCAAGTATTGGTAATTCATATGACTTCGGTATCGAAAGCTATCAACCTGAAAAAACCCATTCACTTATAATTCACCCAGATGAAAAAATAGAATACAACTCAAGACAAGGTCAAATAGGAAACTGCTGGTTTCTACAGACGCTTATCTCAATCTATGCTGCTTATCCTGATAAAATAAGCTCTTTGTTTATTAGACCAGAAATGGTCAATTCTACTGGGGTGGTTATGGTTAGACTCTGGAGCAAGGACAACGAATGTTGGCGTCTAATTATCATGGACGATTACCTTCCACTGAACGAAAAAAATAATTGGTTCTGCTCGGGGCCTCTGGGTGTATTGAACAACATATTTTGGGTTCCTTTGATAGAAAAAGCAGTGTCCAAACAAATTGGAACTTTTAAAAACTTAGCTAGTGGATTAAATAGTATTAGTGCTAATGGATTGTTTTATTTGATTCTAGGGCCTGAGTTGAAAGATGTTGATGATTTTAAAGTTCCCGAAGACGAAAATGACCTATCTGCTTTTGAAAAACTTGTCGAAAATTTTAAGCAAAAAAATGTGTGCTGCATGGCGAGTCGACACTCGAAAAATAAAAAGTTAATTGATGAAGAAACTGGCATGGTTAGTTATCACGGCTACGGGCTTTTGGACATAGTTGAAAACATTTGTGAAACTGATTTTATTTTTGTCAAATGTCAAAATACATGGAGTAAAGGAGGCGGTATTTTTGAGAATCAAAATAAAATATTAAATTTTTAATTTGATGCAAAAGAATGGTCTGGTGATTGGGGTGATTCATCTGATTTGTGGAATCAGTATCCACAAATTAAAGAAGCATTAAATTTTGAGAAAGAAGATGATGGAACATTTTGGTTTGATATTTTGTTTGATATTGCTTTTTAAAATAAACTTTTAATTTTAAAGGATAGAAAAAAAAGATTTTAATCAGGCATTTTCAAGAATTTGGATTGGAAAATTGAATTAAAAAAATGTTAATATTGGAAGATTTTCATTAAATAATGAACTAAACTTTACACAACCCGGAATATAAAATTTAAATAAAATATTGAAGTTAATAATTTTTTTGTTTTTTTTTTTAATTTGAAGGAGCTTTAGAAATAGCATTTGATCTAATTGGCCTGGTTTTACCCTTTCAACAATCCAAAATACCCAAACGCCCTCTCTACTTAAATCTGGGAACAAGAATTGCTCCACTAAAAGATGAACCAAAGTTCACCTAACCGACCCGAAAAACTTTGTTTTTTTCTTTAAAAATTTTAGACTTTGATAATTGTAGTTCGTTTGATGCATTTTAACAAATACTCAATTTATAAAAAATGGAAAACAGAGCGTAGGTAGTTTTTCAACTACAAATATTGTCTTAAATATCATCATAGCGTAAACCCCAAGTTAAAATTAAAAAAAAACAAGTTTTTCGTGCCTGCAATATTAACTTAAAATTATTTTTTTATGAAACTGAAAAAACTAAAAAAAATTTTTGAAACATCGCACTTTTTCAATGTTATTTCAACATTGGATACATTTTGTGATTTAAACACAAAAAATTAAACCATCTTTATCTCAATTTCGTTATCATTTTATCATAGCCTTAACAATTACCCATTCCCAATTCATACTTAATTCTTAATACCTACTTGATCTTATCAATTTAAAAAACTCAATTTATTGTCAATTTCAATATATTTTTCAAAAAAATTTTACAATTATCCCTTATTGATGCTAAGTTCAATAATTCTGGACATCTACTTTTGTTTGGAGTAGATGGTTCTCTTCGATAGCACGTCAATAAACTACTAATTATTTAATTATTTCCCTTTGATCTTTTGATTAAGGGTAATTTTAAGATTTTCTAGGGTCGAACCTTTTAAAGAATAAAAATCAACCACACTCAAAAGAATTAGGACCGCTATTTTTATGAAATTCATAATTTTATTTTATAAATAGCGAAATTTTTCTTTAATTTAAAAAATTAAAATTTTTGACTTATTTTAAATCTATAAATTTTGTTTTACCTTTTTCATTCATCTTTTGGATTTTCGTAGAATATTTGAAGAAGTTTTGTGGAATTTTTCCTTTCTTCGAAAAAGGAGAAAAAAAAATTATCTTTTAAACCTAGTAAATCTTTTTTTTTTGGTCTTTTGGTAATCAATGAAAAGCCATTTCTTCAATAATTTCATAATGAAGTCTGAAAGTGAAAAATTTGAAAATAAAAAAATTAAAGAATTTTTTAGTGATCTAAAAGACGAAAAAAAATATTTTGTAGTTCTAAACTTGCTCTGAAATTTTTTATACCAAAAAAAGTGAATAGAAAGATAAAGGCTTTGAGAGTCAAGCTGCTAGGAAGATTTATTACACATTTTCGCTTTTGTTTAAAAAAAGAAATTTGAATAACTGCGGCAAATGACCTCATACTTATTTTATTTCACTCTAGGTTGATTTACAATATTTTATAAAATTAAAAAGATTAATTTTGTAACTTTGAATGTTTGTATGTAATTCTTTTTTGCTAAATTTGAACATTTTTTTCAAATCGCCTATAATAATCATGATGCAATTAATTATTAGAATATTCAGGCTCATTTAAACGGTTTAAAAGTGAAAATCAAAACTAAAAGAATAGCTTCTAATGACCATGCTAATAAAGAGCCTTTAATTGAAGAGAAAATTTTTGATTCTGTTTAAAAATTCTAAGTAATCCTTTATTGTGAGATTTCTTATGAGATTACTAAATATTTAACTTTATTTTTGAATTCGTAAAATTCAAATAAAAGGAGATTTTAAAATTTTTTTTGTTATTAAAAAAAATTAAATCTAATATATATTAAAACTTAAAAATAATAATTAAGCACTCTTTTAATTAATTTATGATAAATCTAAAAATTAATAAGAGAATATTTTGTAATTAAATGGGAAGACAATAAAAAAAAATATTTGTAAATTATTTTATTAATTTGATTTTTATATTTAATAATATAAAGTCAAAGTTTTTAATCGAAGAGACCTAAAGAAAAAATTAAATGAATAATTAAATTAATTTTAAAAAGAAAGCATACCAAAGCCCATGTCTTCGTCTTCGGATTCTTCTTTCTTTTCCTCTTTCTTTTTCTCCTCTTTTTTCGGTTCTTCCTTGGCAGCAGCTGGAGCAGCGGCGGCAGCACCTGGAGCTGGGGCAGAAGCACCTGAGCCGATGTTATTCACCAAATCTCTAACATTAACGCTCTCCAAAGCATTAGCAAAAAGTCCTGGCCAGTATGGCTCAATATCATAGTTAGCGGCTTTCAAAATAGCACTAATTTTGTCGCTCTAAAAATAAACTAATTTAAATGAAAAATATTTTTCTCTTTATATATTAAATTACTAACCGTGATGCCAATGTTATCATCAGCCAAAATCAAGGAAGCGTAAACGCAGGCCAATTCATCGTTTTGTCCAACCATTTTTTAAAAATTTTACAACTTATTTTTAAGATTTGAAAATTTTGGAATTTTTTTTCTAATATGATTTCAATTATCTACTCGTATGAAAAAGTAAATTTGGCCTTCAAGATGCCTTAATCTGCAGTTATACAAAATCAACAAGAAAAAATGCTTTCACGTTTTTTAAATAGTAGTCAGTCTTAAATTTCTCATTCTAAAGTTAAATTTTGAACAGTTCTATGCCACGAGTTAATGAATTTGCTCATATCTTACTTGACGTTCGCTCAATTTTAAATTAATGTATCCTAATATTCAAAGATCCTTTTAATAATTAATAGAATAAATAATATTATTTAATCCAGAAAAAAATTTATATAACTTTTGTATGAAGAAGCTTTTTCATCTACAACAAAATAAATAGCTAAATTGAAAAAAAAATTTTCATCTTTAAGATGAATTTTGCAATTTATTTTCAAATCTCTTTTTTTGTAAACCGAGAGTTAATTTCCCTAGTCTGAACCAATGTATTTTTATTATTATAATTTAAAAATCCTAGAAGTAAAAAAGATTTTGAAAAATTTAAATTGTCGAAGTCTGTAAAACGCTACTTTTTTCATAAAGTTTTTTTCACCCAAAATAATTTCTATCCAAAAATAACTTCACATGTAACATGCCACGAAATAAAATTTTTAGAGGATATTTTAGATTAATGATTCTGTAATACATTTACTTTTTTATCAATAGTTTAACTTTCCTGTAAAAATTTATTTATTATATCTATTTAAAATAAATTTTAGCGTATAAAAAAATTTTGTTAAAATAAAAATACTTTTCATATATGAAAGCATTTTAAAAATATAATTTACTTTGAATTTTGAATATAATAATTATATTGATAATTTTTTGAATACTTTAAATAAATTTTAAACTAAATCTCAATAAAAAATTATTATTATTACATCAATTCTAAATTTATCCGCTCTTAAGAATATCGAATTGTTTACTCTAAAGACTTATTTATTTGAAAAATATTAAAATTTTAAAAATCAAATGATTTTAAGACTTTATTTATTTAAACAAAATAGAGTTAAAATTCAAAAAATTAAAACCATAGATTTGTTTAGAATTTTGTCTAATTTATTTAAAAAAAATAAAAGTGGGGGCTTAAGTAATCCCTGGGACTACATACGATTCAAGTGAAATAAAAATTTTTTTTTGTCTTTTTTTCAATATTTAAAATTGGAATACCCTTTTTTTGAATTAAACTATATACCAGAGTGTAGAAAGTTTTATGCTCTTTCAGAATATACATAATTTTATCATTCAAATACTTGGATCTGAAATTTAATATTTCTAAGGACATTATTTACGAATTTAAAGTCAAAAATTAAAAATTCAGATAGCACTTAAGTTTTGAATTTTTTGAGCATTAATTTTTTAAATATGATTACAAATAGATAAAAAATGCTAATTTAGTATATTTTAAAATAAATTAATTTTTTTAGCCATTAAATTCTCTTTTTTCTGCCATTTGTTCCATCGTTTAGCTTGGTTCCTGACTTTTTTTTTCTGTGACTTTTTCTGTTGTATTGGAAAATTTTGTGAAGGCGAAAAATCAATCGATGACATTGCCAAGAAACCTGATGAATAAAATTAACCGGATAATGCATTTGTTAAAGGAAAAAAAATTGTGTTGTGAAATTGCTCTCTGATAACTGTGCTGATGCTTTTGATTACGGTGTTTTTGAGTACTGTGTAGATAAAATATCCTATATCAAAGATATCGATTTGCCACTTAATGAGTTAGAAACTAAAGTTATTTATAGAAATTAATGAATTCTCAAAAACTTCATTGCGGACACAGCACAGTCATCGGAACCTCATTCATTAGGGAAAAATTAAGGTAAGTCAGAAAGAAAAGTGAGGAACCAAGGTAAACGATAAAAAGCGGAAAAAAGAGAATTTAAAGACTAATAAATAACTTTTTAAAAACATACTCCATTAGAATTTTTTTATCTATTTCTAATCATATTTAAAAAAATTAATTCAAAAAATAATTTTTAATCGTGCACTTTTTTTAATTCTTATTTTAACTTATCTTGCAAGGGTTTACGATATTGCGAAGTGAAACAGTCTATATACAGTGGTGATTTCATAACAGTATTTTACGAAAAATTACGTAAAATACCGTAAATTAACCAAATTTTACCACATTTTACGTAAATTAACGTAAAATCCGAAAAGTGAAAAAGAAGTATTTTACGAAAAATTACGTAAATTTTCAGGATTTTGAGATAATTTTGGTAAAATTTGGTAAAATTAAAAACGGCCAATTCAAAATTCAAAATTTTTTGAAAAAATGTCTTTTTTTTTCCAAAAATTGAAAATTCAAGTAAGCTTTTTTTATAACAATTTAAAAATAACTTTTTTTCGTAAAATACTTCTTTTTCACTTTTCGAATTTTACGTTAATTTACGTAAAATGTTGTAAAATTTGGTTAATTTACTGTATTTTACGTAAATTTTCGTAAAATACTGTTATCAAATCACCACTGTATGTACTTTTTTTTACAATTCAAGATATTTAATAACATAGTTTATCGCATAATTCAATTGTAAATTTTTGTATTTTTTATTTAAATAAATTTATTCCCTTTTTTAAAATTTCATTTTAAAAATTAATAAATAATACCATAATTTTTCTAATTTGAAAAAAATGACTCTTCTAATTTTTTGACAACTAAATCTAAAAAAAACACATAACGGATCCAAATGGGCATTGATTTTAAATCAAAGAAATTCTAAAATTTTTATATCATTTCAATTGTAAATTTAAAAATTTTAATTTTTAATATTTTTATTGATTAAATAATTTAAAACTGTTTAATTAAATTCTGATTTTTAATTATTTAGAAATTAAAATCTTCTATCTTAAGACCACTTGCATCCTCATATTCATAATTTCCTTTAGAGATGTCAGCCGAACAACCTTTTTTTTCTTCAACAATATCATCTTTCAAATCCTCATTTTCATAGTCATTTTCAGTTGTTTGCTGGCTATTTGTTTTAGCTTTGGCACACTTTGAAAACAACTGATTAAACTCTGGCTTGTAAAGCATCATAGTCAAGCTATCTCTTGGAAGACCGGGCCGCCTCGACAAAATCCTTAGTTGCATAAATGGAATGAACTCTGTGAAAAGTTCTTTATTCATCTCAATCAAATATTTATTCATAAGACTAATTTTATCTGCTGCCAAATTCACAAAATCTCTAGCCATCTTTTTCTTTTTTAGTTTAGCTTCCATTAGCTTTGAATTGAATGGCTTGAAAAGGGGCATCCACATACTTTTGGAATCATTTTCGGAATTAAAATAAAAATTGAACAATACTGATCTTATAGATAAACTAGCTGATATTTCTTTGAGTCTTGCCTCTTGGCTGCCAGTAGTACTACCACTTTCGAACAAAACACTAGTTTTATTTATAATATCAGAAAGAATGAAATTTTCATTTATGGATTCCAATGCATCGAATTGCGTTTCAAAATCAGCAAATGACGACTTAATGTTGAATATATCGATGTAGTTTTGATGCAAATAGGACAAAATTAGATCAGAGCTAAGGGACAGCTTATCATAAATATCTTCGGGATCTGTATTTAAATGAGGCCTTTTGAATCTAACTAAATGCTTGGGTATTTCGAATTCTTCAAAAGTTGAATCCACATTTTTGCGATGGAGAATTTTTCCTATTCCACGAAAAATACTGTAATTGGCATCTTTGCTTCCCGTTACAAAATCATCGTTTTTTTTAATTTTTTTATTTGCCAATTGAACCTTATGGCCAGTACTGATCAGTTCAATTAGATTGATAGCGTGCCGAAGGTCGCCATTGCTAGTGGCACATACATTTTCCAGAAATTTTTTATCAGCAAAACCAAAACGTTCCAATTTAGCGATCTTGTCAATTTTTTTGCTCATATAAGTATTGGCTATGGAATTGAATGAAATTTCAAGAACGCGTAGATTTTTCCGAGTGTCGGCCGAGAAAATTCTATGTGGATTCAGATCCATGGAATGAGTCTGAGTGAGAGTGAAAACAAGAGAAAATCTTGAGAAACGTTTAAATTCTTGAAGAAGATTTAGAAAAACCTGTACATCTTTGAAAGCAAAATTAGGTAATTCTTTAACTAGAAGGATTTTTTTTAAATGTGAAGTGTTTGCTTGGCCAAAAAGCTGGTTCGATTCGTATCTGGATGACTTGAATAAGAATTGAGTAAATTTTTTTATCTGAGACTCGTATGGAGCAGCGTAATCGCCTTGATTTTGAAGATCAAACGATTTTAAAGTTAAATTATTTTGATCCCATTCAACTAGTTCAACATTTTTTTCCTTGCATAAAACTTTAAGTGTCACAAACTTTCCACACCCAGAAGGGCCCTCAATTAGAATAATAGAGCCCTTGTTTTTAATTAAGCAATCATCAAGCAAATTACTTAGTTGCTCTATTTTGTTTTTGTGCACAGACAATTCCGATCTGTTTTCTGGTTCGTATTTATTTGCCAAACTAGTCGAATTTTGAGTATTTTGATTGACTGGATTAAATGGTTCGGCTATTATTTCCCTCAGCTTTTTATTTGTTAAATTTGACAGGGTCTGTTTCTGGGAAGATTCTTTCTGTGATGAAGGCTTTTGAACTGAAGTCCTACACCGGGTCGGTTTAGCTGTACTAATTGACGAGTCAGTAAATGCTGATGATACCCAAGACTTCATTTTTCATCTAATAAAATTTAAATTATTTTAAATGTTAATTCAAAAAAAGTTGTATAAATAATTAGTTTATTGTTCAATGTCTTTTTTAAGTTAACGTAGAGTTTTATAAGTATTAAAGTGCCAAAACTAATTGCAATTTGATTTTGGATTGAGATTCTGAAAGTCAAATGTGAATATTGTTAAGTGCTCTCTACTAACATTCTCGGATAAAATTTTTGGGGTAAGTGGGGTATATGTTCGGGCATGACTGATATTTGATTAGGGTTGGTCGACCGGTTCGAAACCGAACCAAATTTTTGAAACTGGTTTTTTTTACAAAATTGTTTATGAAACCGGTTTTTTTTTCAAACCGGTTTTTTTTTTACAAACCTTTTTATGGAACCAGTTTTTTTTTTCAAACCGGATTATTAACACTTATTAAAATTGTTTTAAAAAATCAATGTTGAATCTTTAGATTTAATAAAAAGCTTATAACTTAAAGAAAATATCAAAACAGTAAACTAAAATTTTTTGAAAAATAAATATATTTTATTAAGATACCGGTTTCTGGTCATATTTGTTCGATTTTTGAAACCGGTTTCAAGAACCGGTTTGAAAAAAAAAACTGGTTTGAAAAAAGAACCGGTTTTAAAAAAAAAACCGGTTTGAAAAAAGAACCGGTTTTAAAAAAAAAAACGGTTTGAAAAAAAAAACCGGTTTAAAAAAAAAAACAGTTTCAAAAACCGGTTTGAAAAACTGAACCAATTTAACTAGAAACCGGTTTGTCCAAACCGATCGACCAACCCTAGATTTGCTTCTAGTTTTATTTTGACTTTTATAACTTTATTTTGATTTTTGTATTTTTTTTATTCAGGTGGAGCTGAAGCTCGGTACAGAAAAAAAATAAAGGATATCAGGAAATTAAAATAGAAAGCCCAAAAAAGAATTTCTGGTAATTTTCTTTGAGATCTAAATAAGCTGATTTGGTATTAATATAATAGTAAAAAGATAATAATAATCATAATAATTGGAATAGTAAAATAATTCAGTGCCGTAAATAACAGAAGAAATAACATGTCACATCATATCATCTTATATCAGTTGATATGAGATTCTCAAGATAATATTGATACGTTTAGATAATACGAGGCTAAAAGATAAATCAACAGCAAAATTTTGGGCAGACGATAATCAAATGTCTCTTTTGTCTTCTCTGGCAATGGTTTTATTGAATATTCCTTCAAGATTGAGTTATATCGAGAGGTCTTATAGCATTTGTGGTGTTGTTTATAAAAAAAAATGTGGAAACATGGCGGCAGAAACAATAATTCAACGGTCAATGCTGAAAGCAAATATGAAGATTTTAAACTTTTAAACAAATAGTCGGTTATTTTGGTACTTTGAGTTAATAAAAAATAGTTTGGTTTTTAAGATAATCTGGGATCAAGACCTTCTGAAGTGAATCTCTACACAAATTTATACAACGATGAACTTCTTTTCTGCTTTTAAATTGCAAGCTTGCAGCTATGCCAGTTTTAAGCCAATTAAGTTAAATAAATATCACCTGATTTTTTGTTCTTTTGTTATTATTTTTCATATTTTTCAACATAGATGCAATTACTTTAAATTCTTCGCTTTTAAATCCAGTAATTCGTAATCAAAGTTCGTCATCAACTCGTTCAAGATACGAAAACATATAAAAAATGGATGACTTGAAACATTTTGCTCCAAAAGACTCAAAAAGCTTTTTAATATTTTCAGCGTCAAAGTTTATTTCATCATTATACTGAACAATTTTTTGGCTCTTCTTTTCTAATCAACTCATAATCATTTAAATGATTTAAGCAAACTCTACTACCAGGTTGTACAAAGACATTTATTTGAATATATGAATCAATAACACAATCAGTATTTAAGGTTTTTAGGTTTTTCCATTTATTAAGCTTTTTAAAAATAAAACACCGCTTATGCGACGAATAAGCTCTTGTTTAACCAATACAGTCAACTCTCTTTAATTCGTATTAAAATAGCCCTCTTAAAAATCAATCCGGATTAAATTATACGATTAAATGAATAAACCGGATCTCTTTTAAAATTTAAAAAAATACGGATTAATTTACAAAATTTTTTTTAAAAAAAAACAACTTTTTGAAATTTAATCAATTTAAATATATAATCAATTATAAGTTATATAATCAATTATAAGAAATTTAATCAATTATAAGTTATAAAAATTTAACTTTCGTGATTAATAAAATTGTCTAATTTAGTTTGAGTTAATACGGTATCTTTAAAAAAAAATTACACGGTTTTTAAAATAAGATAAATTTTCAGAATCCTTATCATTAAATGAACTTTCTATATATTTACAAAACATTTTAAATCCTTCAAACGCCTTATCAAAGGGTATTTTTTGTATGTACGGATTAACATAAAAATAATAAATGATTTAACTGAGCAAAGTGTAAAAAATTTTGTACGAATGTCGAAATAATCCGTATAACAAAATCCGGTTTAAAAAAAAAAATTCCATGCAAGAGTATTACATAGAGCCCTGAGCCTTTAATTTTGATACGAATAAAAGAGAAATACGGATAAAAGCATAACCGAATTAAAGAGAGTTGACTGTATTAAGCTTTTCTTTTTTTGGCAATATTTTTTTGTCCCTAAGTTTGGCTTTCAATTGCGATTCAGCTACCAATTTTAGATCAATCTCGATATGGGGTTCGACTGCTAAGTCATTTTTACAATTATCATCGTTTCTCTACCTTTTACTTGTCATTTTTTTCTCATACTTTATACCAGAGACACGTTTTTTATAAATTCAATCATTTATTTTTTCTGAATTCTTTAACTAATTAGAAGTATTTAGCAGCTCTAATAAACTATTTGAATTTATAATAAAAAATTGACTTTTTTTAATACGATTTAACCGCATATTATTCTTAAAAACTAACACATAAGAAAATCAAAAGAAAATTTTGATAGGTTTGATGTGATTTTTTATTAGAAATTAAGTCAAATTATAAAAATTTATTTAAATTTTTTGATATATCATGATATATTATATAAATTTATTTATATTTTTTTTGAGAAAATAGTGAAAAAAAAATAAAAAAAAAATTTGATAATTTATTTTTTTGTCGGTGTATTTTTTTTCTAGGAATTTACAAATCACATTAAAAAGAATCATTAATTAATCCTTCGGCCTTGAAATTGGGGGCACATTTTTCATTGAAATAAGACACTGTCCTTTTGTTGGACCACTGAAATTTATACCTCAACTTATTTTAACTGGAGATTTTTTACTTTTACCAACAGCTTTTTGCCTTTTTTTTTAATTTTTTTTTCCCATATGATACAATGGATTAGACAAAAACTTGTTTTGTGACTCGTCAACAAATAAGAAAATTTCTAAATGGAAATCTTGAATGCTTTTTAACTTAGATTAATTGAAAGTAATGCCAAAAAATTTTCATTTGCCAAAGTAAAAGTTTTGGGTTAGAAAGAGTCGTTCATCGGAAAAAAAAACAAATATATCTTGTTGGGGATTTATTATTGTCGATGATAAAGACGCCAAAAAAGATAAAAGAGATGTAAGACATTTTTATTTAACATTACCTTTTAATTTCTCCATTTTTCGTTTCAACGTACCATTAAAAATAGCGACCCTGTTTATTAAGGGTAAAATGCATACAGTAGTATGATACGAATTTGGTCTTTGTACGTTAGTTTGTGGTACGTAAAGAATTTCGGTGTAGTAAGGTACACTCTCAGTACCAATGCGAGCTTTGTACGGTACGAATACAGTGTTAATTCGTAGGATATTTTTGGTAAAATGCATTATGTTCGAAGAACATTTTTTGTGTTTCAAATTTAGAAAAAATAGAAAAATATATTTCTATTATTTTTTACATATTTAATGCGGCATTTAAACCAAAATTTTGACATTAACTGCAGCATTTTTAGTCGCAGCGTATCTGGAAAAAAAAGTGGGTTAAATGCAGCATTAAAATCCAGAATTCTGGTTTAAAGTGCAATGCATTAGGGGGCAAGGCATTACGGTATAAGTTTTGTTTAATAAATTAAAATGAAATTAATAAGTGAGTTTCAACATGAATCTGAAAAAAGAGGCGTCCATGATTTAAAAACAATGTGGAAAATACATTAAATTGCCGAAAACAAGCTAGAGTAAAAGGGAAAAAAAATTTTTAGCACAAAAAAAACGGAACGATTATTAGTTAAATACAAAAAAAACGGAACGATTATTAGTTAAATACAAAAAAAACCTTTAAAAAAAATTGAATTTAGTTTAATTTCTAATCTTTTATTTAAAAATAATTTATTCTTAAAAAATTTGATGATAATCGATATCAATAATTTATTTGAAAATAAAAATTATTTAAAACTTATAATTTGAGCTTTTTATATAATAAATAAGAGAAGGTAACGCTTTCGGTAGCTGCTTAAACTTAAAGTAAAATTAACGCTTATGAACTTGCGGTAATGCTTACTGTAATCTTAGGTAACGATACATTTTGAGGAGATCTACTGTATACCAATTCCTTTGGAAGAAATTTATACCCTGATACCGTCTGAACCTACACTGCTTTGATAACATTGCTTACATTGGTTTATAGAATATCGAATGAAACTTCTCATTTTCAAATATTTTTAGTATTACTCTTGATTTACGATTAAAGAACTCAAAATTGGAATAGTCGCTGAAGATAACTATGGACCAATCATTAACTGTACAATTAAGTCTTTATTTACACCTCTTGTACTTTTATGTCTATCTTTTTATAGCAAAGAAGCGGTTTTTTGACCGCTGTATGAGACTCTAAAACATTTTTTGGTAGAAATCTCATTACTGTATATTTACTTATCCTGAACCTTTGAGTCTTAGGATGTGTTCTTTTTTTTTTCTTTTTTTTTTTTATTCAAACCAAACAAGCAGTTGGCATTAGCAGTTTAACAGCGGTCGAAACTCTGTATGAGATATAAAACATGATGTGGTAAAAAAATCATCAAATATTAGTTTTAAATAATATAAAGAAATTTTGGTGATTTTATTCTTCATCTGAAAGATTGTCATTATTTTCAATTACTGAAGAATCCTCATTTTCTAATTGATCTTTATCACAATTCATCACGAATTTAAACATCAAATTACTTCTTCTCTTCTCTTACTTTCCCGGATTATGTTTTTCGATTCCCATAAACCACAATACACTAGTTACATGCGCACAAGCTCCAAAAACTCTCGAGCCGCTTTTTCAATCACAATACCATCCTGTAATCGGTTCTTGTTCTGGCTCTAGTGAATATTTCACCCATGTATTATGTTTAGATTGCGACACAAACCTTGATTTAATTTTAACGCGGATTTAATTTCCATCTTCTTCAAAATACTCAAATTTGTAATCCCCATTTTGATTAGTATGCTCAAGCGAATATGAAATACTTTGCTTTAATTGGTATACTTCAAAAGAAATTGATTGAATGTATTCTTCTATTAACTCTGGAAATTCAAATTCATTCAGATGAACAATTCTTTTTTTTATAAAACGATTCGAATATTTCTCAATTTCGCTTTTTAAGAGGTTTTCTTCGGTTGATTTTTCTATCATCCTTTCATAAAGGGCATTTTTTCTATATCATTTGACCTAGCAATTTGAGGTCTATATTTGTTTATTAGCGCGCAAACAAAACGAAAATCTGGTTCAAAATACTTTATACTGATATTCGAAACCATATTATTAAAATATTTCCAGCGTTTAATGCGCCCATTAGCCGACTCATTAACCAACGTATCTTTGTATTAAGGCGTGAATAGTTTGCATCTATCGTAGTATGTTGTTTCCTACCTTTTAGATAACTAGGCATCTTTGATTCTCTAAATCCTCTTTCGACAACAAAAATGTTTTCGTGATAGAACCATTTGTCAGCTTCCCGTTTTTTACTAAAAATATTTTCCAGTATATTTGCATCATTATTTTTTCCATTCGTAAAAAAAGGTCCAATAGATGCGATTATTGAACCATCTGTGGCCACCATCAGCATAAATTTTAGAAAGCATCTTTTCTTATGTTCAGAAAAGGACGCTTTCTGAAAACTATAAGAATTTGACTTTTCTTTGTAAATATAAGTCGCGTCCCAAATTGTGATAACATCATTTTCATTAGCTTTTTATAGTACTTTGGCAATTGTAGTGGTATGATTTTTGATTTTATCATCGCAATTTGTTGAAATAAAACCAATGTTTAACGGAGTAAACTCATTGTTTAAACTCTCTCTAACTTTTCGGATGCATCTTTAATTTGGTCATATGATGCGAATGAAAAAAATGCCGAAAGCTCTTCAACGCTAATAGCAGTTCTCAATTTGGTCAAATAAAAACCAATAGCGTTAATTAATGAAATTCTCCCTGAAAATAAAGCTTCTGAAATAAAGCTATACAAATTCAAAAAATTATCTCTCGATATTCTAGTGAGAATTCTACAGCGTTCATCACTAATTGCTGCAAAATCTAGCAAAATATGTTCTGATGAAGGTTGAGAAATATGAAATGTATTATCTTCGAAATTAGCTACCAAAGTAGGTCCAATTTCTTCGGTTATATTCTCAACATTTAACTCATAAGAGACCATTTATTTCCTTATCAGGACATGTTTTTGAAATAGATTTATGGCAATCATTGCAAACCCATGTGAAAATAGTGTGATCAAAACCAAGGTTTCAAATCGAATGAATTTAACCATATTGACAAAATGCGAGCTTTATACCTATTAGCAATCTGAGAAGCCCTAGATCGATTATTAAATCAAGGAGGACAAACGGCACACTTATAATTGGTCATTTTTTAAATAATTTTATGTTTTCAAAATTCAAAACAGATACAGTTTTATTTATAAATTTTATTAAGTGGCTTAAGAAATCAAACAAAAATCAAATTCAAAACACGATTTTTATAAAAAAATTTATCAGAATTAAATTAATTTTTGTAGAGAATTTGTTAGGCTTACAAAAAAAATGTAAAGCTTGATTAACATCTTAAATTCTAGTAAAGAAAAATTAATTTAGAATCAAGCAACAAAATTTAGTTATTTTGACTATTCTTTGCTAGAAAAAAATGGTAAAAAGTCAAATAAAAATTAAAAAAGCCATTATTAAAAGAATTTTTTTTGGGTTTTCATATACCTAGATTAATATTTTGTCCTAAAAAATTGATATTTCAATCATATAAGGCATATTTCATTTAATTTTTAAATTAAAAAAAGTTTTTGATTTTTTAACAGTTTTTGTTTCTTAAAAAGTGAAGAAAGCCAAGTTTTCCAATCTTGAGAGAAATTTTGCTAGAAACATTTTTTTCAGAAAAAAAAATTATTTGTAGCAACTTTTCTATCTTAAAACAAAAATTCTACCATCTATAATAGGTTCAAACTTTGAGTGGCCTTACAATATGAAAAAATTAAATAATTATAGTGATGGGTCTTTACTTAACGAATTTAGTTAAGTCGGCTAAAATTAAGTCGACTTGTTTTTAGTTTAGTCGAATTAGTAAGACTAAGGTTACAGAAAATTTGAAATCAGCAGATGCTATTTGCGATGATATCGGGATTTGTATTATATTAAGTAAAAAATAGTTTTAGTGGGGGGACTAAGAATTGTCTCAACTAAGAAACATCTTAGTGAAACAACTAAGGGATAACGGAAAATTAGGTAATTTGGGCAAGCGAGATATAATAGAAATAGTGGATAAAAAATAAAAATTTTAAAAAACATTTATTTAACTTTTTTTTTAATGGAAAATTTAATATTTTAGAAGAAAAAATACATACAATTAAATAAAAAAAAAAACGAAAAAAAACAAAAAAAGAGTAAAAAAGAAAATCAACTAGAACTAACTCATAAGTCTTTGTTTTCATACAAGAACATTATTTTTTCAAAATTTGCCTTAGAAAGGCTATTTCTTCGATCCCAGAGCTGATAACCAGCATGAGAAAACAATCTTTCACTCGGAACGCCGGTTGCGGGAGAAACTAGAATTACACACTGCCAAAATAGACAATATCGGATACTCAGAAATATTGTTTTTGTAAAAGGCTATTGCATCTTCATTCTTATCATTATTTAGAAAACTTTTTATTTCTTTTTTAATGTCAAAAATTTCTTCATCGGTTTCGTCAGAATCTGAATCTGAATCAATTTTAATTTTTTTGTTAATTGTCTTTCTCTCTCTTGAATTTTTTTCTTTAGACTTGATATCTTTTCGTCATATCCGTCTTAAATAAGTTAATTAAAAAGTTTTTTGCTAGTTTTAGACAATTTTTTTTGCTTAATACATTAGTGATAAACTGAAATTTTTTATTGCGAGGAACGCATAGTGGTGGCGAGCTTATTAAGCAATGTGAAAGTGTGAAATGAGATTCAAAGGAAGACTTTTTAAAAATCGATTTTTGTTGAAAATCAAGATTTATATATGTATATAAAAATTGTAATCCCATGCAAAATTTTGAAAATGAAATAAAATTTATACTTTGCAAATATAAGTTCTTTTTTGTTTTAATAATTTTTTATTCACTGCACTCTTTTAATTTTTCTCCTCTCATTGAACTCTTTCTTTTTACTATATTGCGGTTGTCGTACGCTCTAACTATACACAAATCACAAGGGCAGACATTAGAAAAAGCAGTTTTTGATTTGGAAAAAAAAAATTACCTTAGGGTTAAGTTTTGTCGCTCTTTCCCGGTTTAAAAAATTCAATGATTTTTTGATTATGCCATTTTCCCTTGAAAGGCTTGAAAAATTATCAAAATCAAAATATCTCGAACCAAGAATTGAAGAAGAGAAGCGCATTCAGCACATCACAGAAAATACTGTTCAATTTTTTATAATTAAAACTCAATAAATAAACAAATTTTAAAACTTTTTTAAAAATTAACATAATTAGATTTATAATATTATTTTTTTCTTTAATAAATAGACAAAAAAACTTAGAAAATATTTTATCGGGTGTATTGAAATAGATTGGGGAAGACAAATTGTCTAACGTTTCGTTACTTGCAATATAAAGCTATGCTTCGTTATCTTAAAAAGGATTCAAAAAAGTAGGAGATAAAAGATAATAATTTGATTCTAAGTCATAGTTGTTTAAAATATTCATCATAATAACCTTTAAACGCGTTTTTTATGTTTTTTTCGAAAGTTTTGTTATTATTTTTTATTCTTAACTTCATTTCAATATACTTAGAACCTGGAACGATCATTGAACTAGTTACATAATTTTCTCCAGATAACTTTCCACTTAGTTTATCAAAAATGGTCTGGACATTAATTAATTCTTCTAGCTAAACGAGTTCATTTCTGGTTAAAAGATTTGTTTTAAATTGCTTATATTCTTGCCTATGAAAAATTGTTTCTATAAAAGAATGGAGTTTGAAAATTCTTTTTACCATCGCAAAAGTAGAATGCCAGCGTGTTTTTACATCTTGAACAAGGTTCAGAATCTTAGTTTCTCCTTTTTGCTGCTCTTCGAGCAATTCTTTCAGCTGAGTGGAATGATTAAACGAGCAGACAATGCTTCTACATTTTAAAAGAATTTTACTCACTGTATAATTACTGATATCGGGTTGAATTAGCTCATTTTCTTCGTTAAATTTAGCTTGATCTTGACATTTCTCGATAAATTTTTTTACTATTAACTGTAAGACATGACATTTGAACCTAATTGGCTCATGGCTTAAATCCATATCTAAAACTGCCTTTCGAATGTTCGAAGCATTACCGGAGACATTAGAAAAAATTTTAACCTTCAAATTAAAATTTATCTAAGACCTCAATAATAGAAGATTCTAAATTTTCTGAAGTGTGAGTACCAATTAAGTTCCTAAAGTTTAAGCAATATGTTTTAAGCTTAAAGTTATAAAAAAAATGACAAGTTAAGCTAAAATATAAATAGTTTTCGCAAGATGTCCAGCTATCTGTAGGAAGACTTAAAAAATCAACTGAAATAAGTTTGGTCAAGAGTTCTTGTTTTTTTCTCAGATAAATTTCATCCAAAATAGATCTTAGTTTTTTTCTTGACGGTAATTTATAGTCCTTATTCAATAATAAAATAAATTCCTTAAAATGTTAATTTTCTACAATTGAAAAAGGTAAAAAACAAAAAATAAAAAAAAACAAAAGGGCTCTATCTGTTTTTTCTCGTTCTATTTTATCTGATGAGTAAATTTTTTTTATTTTTCGGCAATCTTTATCCCGTGTTTTACCTCTAAATGATTAAAATGAAGTCGAGATTGGTTTTTGCGGAAGTCTTTTAACAATATTTTAGAATATTATCTTTTTTGCATTCTAAACATTGCAACATTTGGACAACAACATTATCTTTTTGTAGTATGCCAACTTCCTCGAAGAAAATCTTTTCAGGCCCTTGAAAATTCGGATCCCTCGAAGATGTTTCCTGAACATGAAAACTTTCATTTGAAATTCTATTTGATTGAGTCGGCTGAACGTCTGATGCTTGTGTTTGTAAATTTGAGTCGTGGTAATTTTCTTGAAGAAATTCATCCATTCTACAGTTTTCTCCTTAGATCGATGCAACGCTTGTTCTCATTCTTTTAGAAATTTTAAATTTTTTGTTGTATTTTAGGTAAAAATTTTAGATTTGATTTTGGAAATTAATTGATTGTTTTTTATTTAAAATAAATATTCCTTTATTTAGACAGTTATAATTTTTTTGTATGAAAACTTTTTTAAGGAGGATAGGTAACAAAAGCAGATTTAAATAAGTTAAGCCTAAAATAATCATTAACGGAAATTCTAGTTTTTGTCTTCTATATTCTATTGGTTGATTGATAGGATAAGAATTTCAATTATTTACTTGCATACTCTTTTATTTTTAACCAATAAAATCAATGATTCAATATATCTTTTATTGATAATTTAATCATATTTAATTTTTATGAGTACCTCCAACGGAGAAAAAACGATCTTTATTTGTTATTTTTTAAATTTTTCTTTTCATATTGAGTTTTTAGTGCAGTATTTAAAAAAAATTGGAATAGCAATTATTTAATTAGACAAATAAAAAAAAATTTTTTGACTGGATAAAATAATTTCTGTTTAAATTAGGGATGCTTAACCGTTAACTAATTTGGTTAACGGTTAATAGCCGTTACTAGTTATTTTAAAAATGTGGTTAACCGTTAACCGAAATTTTTAATTTGGTTAACCGTTAATTATTGAGTTAACCAAAAATTGGAAAAAGCAATTTTATTTAGTAAAATTTTTTGTAATGAATATTATGAGTCAACTAATGAAAAATAATTGATTGGAATCTTAAAAACTAAATATTTTTTTGTTTTTGAAACATAAATTCAAATTGCAAAATTATCAAAAACCTAAATATATGCTAATGTAATGACACAAAAACTTACATATTTTTATTACTTTTCTGTAATACAGTACATTTTAAAACTAAGTTGTACAAAAAGCGCAGCAAAACAGAATATTTAAGAATGTTCTGTTTAATAAAAATTTTATAAAATTTAGGAAAATGGAAAGAAGTGATATTTCTTCAGGCTTGGAAAGTGAATACAATCATAAGTCCAGTTATAGTTCTGAGTCGATTTCATCAGCTGATAATGAAGAGGGTAGTAATCGCTCTAATCTAAGAATTGAAAATTCATATGTAACCTCTCTTGCAGGAACGATTTCTAGTCCAGATAATTCTAATTCCAATATCCCTTGCACAAGTACTAGTATTTTGATACAGTCGCCGAAATTGCTTAAAGTCTATTTTGGCATTTAAATTAACTTATTTTTAAAAAATTTGTAAAAAATACCTAAAGGACATGGCAAGTTTTTTTTTTCTATTTTACATTTTTAGAAATAATTGCGTAATTAAATTTCAAATTTTACCATGCTTAAGTATTGAGTTTAAATTAAACAATGTAATTTCAAAATTTCAAAAAAGTTAAATAGAAAAAAAAACTTGCCACATATTGATTAACTTTTTATATTAGATAGATTAATTTAAAAATGTACATATTTAAAAATAGTTTAATTTGTAAAAATTTTTCCTACTTTTTTAATTTTGTGACCGTTATTTTGACAAATAAAATATATAAACTAATTTTAAACCAAATTTTTAAAATTAAAAAAAAAAAAATTTGGTTAACGTACTGGTTAACCGTTAAAAAAGTTAGATTAACCAAATTCTTGGTTAACCAAAAAAAGTTAACTTTTAAATTTTTTAGCGGTTAACTTTCGGTTAACTTGGTTAATTTTTAACCATTACACATCTCTAGTTTTAATTATAAAATGGCGTAAGTTTTCACGTGAGTTAATAAATTAAGTGAATAAGTTAGAAAAATATTCAATTTCTTTTTTTATTCAAAAAAAAATTAATTGAATTCTGTTGAATTATTTATCGAATAAGACAATGAAAGTGATTGTAAATGAGTGTATTGTTATTTATTTTATTCTATTTAATTAAGTTTAAGTCCAATGGACAAATAAAATTAAATCAAAGAGATAAGAGAATAATAAAGTGAATAAAAATAAAACCGAATAAAAGTATGAAAATTGAATTTACAAAAAGCTTAGTAAATTTAATAATTTTGTGTTCGAATTTTTTTAACTTTTCGGATCTGTTGATGTCTAATTGAGCAAGCGATTTTATAGTTACCGATAATTTATTTATTTGTTTTCAGTACCGAGCTAAACTCCTTCAAAATAAGTTAAATGATAAAATAAAAATAAATAAAATAAAAATGAAATAAAATAAAAATGAAATAAAATAAAGATAAAATTAAAGTTAATAAAATGAGATAAAAAAAAGAACTTTCAATTTTTATAAGGTGGTAATTTTTTTAAAGCCTATATGTTCTTAGCGCTTCCGTGAAAATAGTGTTAATTTAGAAGAATACAGTGTTTAAAGTTAAACTGGATAATGGGTAATATTACGTTATTTTACGTAATTTTACGTCAGAAAATGTAAGCTTACGTAATATTACATCATTTCTTGTATGTAAGAAAAAGTAAGCTTACGTAATTTTACGTAATTTTACGTAATATTACACCAGTTTAAGGAAGTTTGGCCGAAAACGCTTACTGCCAAAAAAAATTGAATTTTAGAGGAAAAAGTGGAAAATTAATAAAAATATTTGAATTTTTTAAAAAAATTTTTGAAAAAAAAACATTAAACTTTATTACATTTTTTTACATCATTTTACGTAAAATAACACAATTTAATGTAATTTTATGTAATTTTTAGTCATATTTTCTAAGTTTATGTAAATATTAGTAAAGTACTTTTTATTCTTTTGCCAAAAGATGATTTTAAAAATAAAAATACAATTTTTGCAATCAAGAATGATTCGAAAAGTGCAAAAAAATTAATTGTAAATAAAAAATTAAAAATACAATTTATTTTATACCTTTATTTTGATAAATATTTTTGATAAAAGATTCTAATTTCAAATTTATGAGTTTGACCAGCCTCCATCATTTTTTATTACAATCTAAATTACCTGTTTTAGCCGATTTATGTATTTAATACATTTTTCTTTCGTTAAGAGTGTTTGGAATTCATTAATTTTTGAAGAAACTTCTGTCTCTGTTATACAGCCCGATTTTCTTATAAAGACTTTCATCTCATTCCAAAGCATCTCAATAGGGTTCAGATCGGGTGAACGAGGAGGTGAACGAATCTTATTAATTTTAAATAACTTAAAGTTTTATCAGTATTTTTTTTGAAGAGTTGGCTAAAAATCAAAAGTGCCAAGTCAAAGAAAAGAAAAATCAGAGTAAAAGTTAGACTTTTTTTTTATTCAAGGAATGCATGACTAGTAATTTTTGACCAACACTTCCAAATATTTTTTTACCCATCTTATTGAATTGCTGTCCAAAAAACGCATACACTCATAAGATTTATGTTTAGGGTCATTATCTTGGTGCAGAACAAAATTATAATTGAAGTTAACTGCACAGAAGGCTAATAAATGATCAGATAATATTTCGTTATACATTTTTGAATCCATATTATTTTTGAAAAGCTTTAAAAATAGTTTTAAATAAATTTTAAAAATTTTATGTGATTTAAATTAACTGCAAATTGAGTAGCTCCTTTACATGATATTCCTCCCCAAACGTTTATTTTTGCAAGAAATTTATGGGATGATGGTAAAGTGTCTGGGTAAGATGATTTGAGTTTCCAATTATAGAGCGCCTTTTCAGATATTCTTACACAAGTTTCGTCCACAAAAATGTAATTAGAAAAATCGCAATCACTGTATCTAATACACCAAATAAGTCTATTAAATTTATCAAGCTCTGAAAGAAGAGGCGATTTTCTTAAACGGCAATATTTGAAACCTTAAGTTTAAAATATTTTAATTTCAATTTTATTTTTAAAAATTTTTATTAATTAAACCAAACTGAACACGATAGTGCCATACTGTTTGTTGACTTATTGTCCTTCCAAAAATTCGATTTATCTCATCAGCAATTTCTTTTGAACTAATTAATCCATAGTTTTCAAAAGTCTTTTTCTTAAATATTGGTTTAAAATAAATATAAAGAAAATACCCGAAGCACAGCTTTATATGCGAGTAACGAGACGTTAGATTATTAGTTACAGTAGCAGCAGTTCACACACACAATTCTTGACAAATTTCATTCTTTTCTCTTCATCTAATCTTGGCGGTAAAAATTTTGATTTAGATATTTTTTGTAATCATTCAGGTGTGAATAGTGTTGGGCGACGGCCGGACTTGAACGGCCACTTGGCCGGCCAGTTTAAACGGCCTATTTTGGCCGTGAATTTAACGGCCGCATTTTAGACCGTCCGTGAATTGACCGACCGTCTGTTAAAAAGGCCGACCTTTCCAAGGCCGGCCACAAGACAGACCGACCGTGAAGTGGCCGACCAAATTTTAGAAAACCGTGAGGTGGCCGGCCAACTATCGGCCAAAATAAAAACCGACCGTGAAGTGGCCGGCCAACTCACTGACCGACCGTGAAGTGGCCGGCCAACTCACTGACCGACCGTGAAGTGGCCGGCCAACTGACGGACCGACCGTGTGGTGGCCGGCCAACTGAAAGGCCGTAAAACGGCCGACCGTGTGCAGACCGGCCAGCCACAAAATGGTCCAAAAAAAAATTTTACTTGGATACTTAAAAAAAAAATTTAAAGGTATTAAAAGTAGAAATTATTATTTATCAAAATTTTGGATCAGGTAATTTTTAAATATTAACCCCAAATTTTTTCGATATTTTTCAAAAATCGTTAAATTTTATATATAAATTTATAATTCGGTATTTTAGATAGTTTTTTTATAAAAACGATTTTAATAAAAAAAATTAGATTTATAAAAATCGATGATGAAAATCTAATTAGTTTTAATGTTTATTTCTTTAAAATTTTTAATTTTTCTTTAATGTTTTTAAATATTTTTAAACATCTTAGTAAAATTTTTTTTTGGACCGTTTTGTGGCCGGCCATCACACGGTCGGTCCGTCAGTTAGCCGGCCACTTCACGGTCGGTCGGTCAGTCAGTTGGCCGGCCACCACACGGTCGGTTTTTATTTTGGCCGATAGTTGGCCGGCCACCTCACGGTTTTCTAAAATTTGGCCGGCCACTTTACGGTCGTTTTTTTTTTAGGCCGAAGGTCGAACGGCCACCTCACGGTCTTTTAAAATTTGGCCGGTCATTTCACGGTCGGTCCGTCAGTTGGCCGCGGCTTGACCGGCCAGGCACGGTAATTGGCCGTTACCGGCCGTTTTTTGGCCGCTTGCACGGCCGGCCACGGTCTCGGCCATTTTTTTTTTCTGGCCGGCCACGTGGCCTCTCGACCGGCCCCCAACACTAGGTGTGAAAGGCATTATTAAAAAATCGGTAATTTTTTTCAAACGTGAAAGAGCAACAAACGTGAGACCTAAACTTTATTCTTTTTTGCCTAGATCAATCACAGCCTTTTCGATGGTTTGTCCTTGAGACTTATGAATTGTTAAGGCATAAGACAATCGGATAGGATAGATAAAAATGAGATAAAAATGAGTTTGAATGAAAAAGCAAATAAACCCAAGAATTAAATATTTTCAGGTATAAATGTTAATTTAATTATGTGTATTTTCGTTTGCTTTTTTTTCGATTTTTTTTTCAAAATAACATGTAAAAAAAAAATTACATATGTATACTAATATCAATTTTCGACAAAAATGATTTTTCGAATTCTCCCCCTTTCGATTTTCAATACGCACACTCACATTGCTTAGAAAGCTCGTCACGACCACTCGTTCCTCGCAATAAAAATTTTTCAAAAGCTATTTACTCGTATAAAATTAACTATTGTAAAAGGAACTCTAGATTTTCTGTTTTTTGATTTTCTTTTTCTTTTTTTCTTTGATTATTTTGTAAATGTACTTAATAAGAAACAAAATATTTATCAATCAAGCTAGAATGTAATAAAACTAACTGATGTGGATGGTAAATAGTACTTAGAATAACTAAGTTTTAAAATTTTTCGGATTGACTTTGATGATTTTTTTTTAATTTGATGCAAATAATTAATTTGCCGCCGAAAAGTTTTCTTTTTTGGAAATTTTTGATTCATTTTTTATAAATATAAAAATTTGTATTTTAAATTATGGTTTTTTGATACTTGCAATGTAACAAATAAATGCTTTTAATATAAAAAACACTAAAATGAATAAGCATGTTAAATTTGAAAAAAAAATGTCTGCAGTTGTTAAATTTTCACTCTTTAGTATTTTTTTATTTAAGATACTTTAAAAACCATTTTAAACCTTTTAACAAATATATGATTTTCAATACGATGCCTTCAAAACAAAAAAAAAAACAACAACATGAGACAGTATCTGAAACTCAGATCAAAATAGATGATGATATTGAGATGATTGCGGTAAAATACCACGTTATAGAGCCTAATCATCCTTTTTCAGAGATTAATGGGATAACTGGAAGCGTAGCAATTCAAAAAATTCTAGATAATATCGAAAGAGAAGATGTAGGTTTGTGCTTTTTTTTTAAATAGTAATTGAATTTTTTTTAAAGCTTTTGAAAGGAACTATGGTAAATTTTATCCATGAGATGGATGAGCATGTTTTGATGATTCAAGGTGAAATAATGCATGAAAAAATTTTCAAAGTCCAAAAAAAAAGGTTATTTTATATAAAAGATAAAATTTTCAGATTTTAAAAATTTGAATTTTAAGGGAATCAAATATTTAAAAGATTCAGCAAAAGAGATGAAAACTGTGGGAATTAACATGTCAATGAACGCAATTTCTACTCAACTGGCCACTCTAAATTCAAATTTACTCAAAAGCAATGAAGAAAATAGAGAGTTAAGATCATTACTTCTTGAACAATTAAGTCCAAATAGCTCAAGATGTACTTCGCCATCTTTCCCTCGGAAGTCAACAAAAGATGACTCAATAATGCAAGAGGACGAGTGTGATCTTTCAAACAGTAAGTTTTAAGGGTTACAGCGGATCTAATAAAATCGTAACGCCGTTCAGCCGGCCGACGTGGCCTTGGCCGACAAAATGACCGCTCATACCAAAATTATTTTATTTTTTTTATTTTTTTAAATATTGATAAAAAAATTAAATTAAATTTTTTTTTGCTTAAAAAAAAAAAAATTTAAACACACTTGGGCAAAAGTCAAAAAAGTCATTTTTAAGTCTTGACTTTGTCTTGATGACTTTAGCCCAAGTCTGATTTTAAATACCAAGGCAGCTGACTAATTATTTTTTTCGATTTTTTAGTATTAACTACAAGAGATTTTACTAATTCATTAAAAGCAAAATTAGCTAAGTCTTTTAGTGAAGAACCAGGAAAAACTCTTGGATTTTATACAAAAAATTACCCGGGTACAATGAATAAAATCAAAAATAATTATTTGACCCTCTTTTAAAATTGCAAATTCAAATTTAAATAAAGTTGAGTTAGCCAAACTGGTGCCTGCGGAAAAATCTTTCAATGAATGCTGGAGAAAGCAGAAAGATGCCTAATTACAGAAAAGGCAGGCAAACGAAAAAAATTAATTAATTTCGATTAATTGAGTGACTGGTCAAACTCATAAATTTGAAATTAGAATCTTTTATCAAAAATATTTATCAAAATAAAGGTATAAAATAAATTGTATTTTTAATTTTTTATTTACAATTAATTTTTTTGCACTTTTCGAATCATTTTTGATTGCAAAAATTGTATTTTTATTTTTAAAATCATCTTTTGGCAAAAGAATAAAAAGTACTTTACTAATATTTACATAAACTTAGAAAATATGACTAAAAATTACATAAAATTACATTAAATTGTGTTATTTTACGTAAAATGATGTAAAAAAATGTAATAAAGTTTAATGTTTTTTTTTCAAAAATTTTTTTAAAAAATTCAAATATTTTTATTAATTTTCCACTTTTTCCTCTAAAATTCAATTTTTTTTGGCAGTAAGCGTTTTCGGCCAAACTTCCTTAAACTGGTGTAATATTACGTAAAATTACGTAAAATTACGTAAGCTTACTTTTTCTTACATACAAGAAATGATGTAATATTACGTAAGCTTACATTTTCTGACGTAAAATTACGTAAAATAACGTAATATTACCCATTATCCAGTTTAACTTTAAACACTGTATTCTTCTAAATTAACACTATTTTCACGGAAGCGCTAAGAACATATAGGCTTTAAAAAAATTACCACCTTATAAAAATTGAAAGTTCTTTTTTTTATCTCATTTTATTAACTTTAATTTTATCTTTATTTTATTTCATTTTTATTTTATTTCATTTTTATTTTATTTATTTTTATTTTATCATTTAACTTATTTTGAAGGAGTTTAGCTCGGTACTGAAAACAAATAAATAAATTATCGGTAACTATAAAATCGCTTGCTCAATTAGACATCAACAGATCCGAAAAGTTAAAAAAATTCGAACACAAAATTATTAAATTTACTAAGCTTTTTGTAAATTCAATTTTCATACTTTTATTCGGTTTTATTTTTATTCACTTTATTATTCTCTTATCTCTTTGATTTAATTTTATTTGTCCATTGGACTTAAACTTAATTAAATAGAATAAAATAAATAACAATACACTCATTTACAATCACTTTCATTGTCTTATTCGATAAATAATTCAACAGAATTCAATTAATTTTTTTTTGAATAAAAAAAGAAATTGAATATTTTTCTAACTTATTCACTTAATTTATTAACTCACGTGAAAACTTACGCCATTTTATAATTAAAACTAGAGATGTGTAATGGTTAAAAATTAACCAAGTTAACCGAAAGTTAACCGCTAAAAAATTTAAAAGTTAACTTTTTTTGGTTAACCAAGAATTTGGTTAATCTAACTTTTTTAACGGTTAACCAGTACGTTAACCAAATTTTTTTTTTTTTAATTTTAAAAATTTGGTTTAAAATTAGTTTATATATTTTATTTGTCAAAATAACGGTCACAAAATTAAAAAAGTAGGAAAAATTTTTACAAATTAAACTATTTTTAAATATGTACATTTTTAAATTAATCTATCTAATATAAAAAGTTAATCAATATGTGGCAAGTTTTTTTTTCTATTTAACTTTTTTGAAATTTTGAAATTACATTGTTTAATTTAAACTCAATACTTAAGCATGGTAAAATTTGAAATTTAATTACGCAATTATTTCTAAAAATGTAAAATAGAAAAAAAAAACTTGCCATGTCCTTTAGGTATTTTTTACAAATTTTTTAAAAATAAGTTAATTTAAATGCCAAAATAGACTTTAAGCAATTTCGGCGACTGTATCAAAATACTAGTACTTGTGCAAGGGATATTGGAATTAGAATTATCTGGACTAGAAATCGTTCCTGCAAGAGAGGTTACATATGAATTTTCAATTCTTAGATTAGAGCGATTACTACCCTCTTCATTATCAGCTGATGAAATCGACTCAGAACTATAACTGGACTTATGATTGTATTCACTTTCCAAGCCTGAAGAAATATCACTTCTTTCCATTTTCCTAAATTTTATAAAATTTTTATTAAACAGAACATTCTTAAATATTCTGTTTTGCTTAAACTGGTGTAATATTACGTAAAATTACGTAAAATTACGTAAGCTTACTTTTTCTTACATACAAGAAATGATGTAATATTACGTAAGCTTACATTTTCTGACGTAAAATTACGTAAAATAACGTAATATTACCCATTATCCAGTTTAACTTTAAACACTGTATAGCAAGATATGTATGAAAAAAAAATTTCACACATTCATTATAAAATGAATTAAGGTATATCAAGGTAAAATCAGTAAAGCAAAAAATGAAAAATTTGATTGTATTCAACTTCACGCCAGTTAATTATAATTAGTCATTTTTCTTAATAAATTATGTTAATATTTTTGTTGCATTTTTTTTATCCAATAAAAATATTTTTTGCAAAAAAAAATATTCAATGCTTTAATTCGACGGGGATAAATTCACGGGTATTAATTATTTCGGGGACATTTTACAGACAATCATTTTTTTTCATTGATTGTCTGTAAATTGTCCCCGAAATAATTAATACCCGTGAATTTATCCCCGTTGAATTTATCCCCATTTAAAAAAAAAGGAAATTGTCCCCGAATCGAAATATGCCCAAAATATTTTATACCCTTTTCGAAAATCTGGAATAAATCCCCGTTGAAATAATTTCCGAAACCAAAAAAATTAGACCAGTAAAATTTTTTGTAGTAAAATATTTAATTGTCCAATTAAATTATATTGCTCAATAATCATGGTGAAGCAAATCAGGTTCTGTATGCAAATTCTGAAAATATTGACGATAATTCATGCGTTGAACCTAGCACAAGCAACCCAAAACCGTCAACCAATCCAAGAATACCACTACATCAAATTTTGGCACAATGTACCAATGAAAGCGATAGCGACGAAGAGTTTGATTACATCAATAGTTTAAAAAATAATCAAGTTCTTGAAAAAATGCGAGAAGAAAAACATCGTGAAAAAGCTTCTTTGGATTCAAATATATCAAAACGTTAAGTTGAGTTAACCCAAGATGCTATTAATAATGAAATTAACAATTATTGGTAATCCGACAATCTCAAACGTAAAAGTATTACCAAAAATGACATTAAGTTTGCAACTAACCGTCTAAAAAAAAAAATTCGCATTGAAGAGACAAACAATATGCACCTTGCGTTTTTAGAACGAAATCGTGATCAAAGTTAATTTTTTTTAATTTTTCTCTAATTTCAATAAAAATTTTTTTTTTATTTCTTTTCAATTCGTCAAATAAATTTTTATTAAATAACCAAATTGAATATTTCTTTTCTCTTTAAAAGCAGGAATAAAAAAATCGGGGATAATTTCTAGTAAATATTAATTTTTATTTTAGTCATTTTTCGGATATAATTTACTTTGGGAATAATTTGCTACGGGAATGATATAAACGGGGATAATTTTCAGTTTATATTAATTTTTATTTTAGTCATTTTTCGGATATAATTTACTTTGGGAGTAATTTGCCACGGGAATGAAAAAAACGGGGATAATTTCCCGGAAACATAAATTTCAGGAACAAAAAAAAACGGGATAATTTACAAAAGACCAAAAAACTTCATATGCTTTAAAATTGTGCTTATTTACTTCAAAATTTTTTCCTTTTAGCTTTCTATTGTCTCTTTATTTAGACTAATTTTTTTTAGACTTATTTATTAAGACTTTAAACATTTTCAAAAATACTTAAACTTCAATCGTGAAAAGAGTTTAACTACTAAAAGCCATTTAAATAATAAACCTAAAAAAAAATAAATTAAATTTCTTTAAAGATTAAGTCTTAATTATAAATATAAGTAAAAATTTTCCCTAAAAAATTTGAATTTATAAATTAAACTTTAGTTATAAATTTTAGTTAAGTCGACTAAAAATAAGTCTACTAAAAATAAGTCCTTTATTGTTTTTTTAATTGAATTAACATATACAATATTGCACAAAAGTTTAGACGCCCATCATTAATCTCTAATTAAAAATCAATTAATTAATTTGAATGGATTTGGAAATGTATCAATTTAAAAAATTATCGAATTATCCAATCAGGTGTTAAATTCATTTATGAAAAATTACTATATAACTTTTTGCTGACTGTCTGTAAAAATACATAAATTAAAAAAGTTTTTTTGGGTCTCATGTCTAACGATAACTCGGACGACTCTTTTCTGACCGTTTGCAAAAATGCGATCAGAATAAGAGTCTCAAAAAACAGATTGGACATTCTGAATCGCTTGACCATTCTGAATAGCTTGAAACAAATTGATAATGGATCAATTATACCTTTTATAAAAACAGTAACCACCACAAAATAGCAAGAGAAATATCTGGCTATTTTCATTCAGTGAAACATACAATTTTGCATCTCTAATTTGACATAAGATATCAATAAATGACAAACAATGTACAATTGAAGACGCACAATATCCGGAAGCTACCTTCAAATCCTTTGCCTTTAAATTCGTTGGTCTAAAACCAAATTTTTCCGCAGAAAAAATTGCAAAGCATATCATCTCAAAAGGCGTTGAGCATGAAGAGATCGAAAAAATTACGAGGAAAATTTCCAAGAAGAAGAATTCAAACACATTTATAAGGGTACATTTCGTGTAAAAATCAAGATAAACGTTTCAAGAAATCCTTTATATAAAAACCTTCTAATCAACTTGGTGGAGCAAACTCAGATTGATGGCAATCCTGTAAACGTCTTCCAGATCGGCGAGACTCGTTGTCTCTACTGCAAGCAAACTGGTCACAAAGTCTTTGACTGCCCGAGCAAAAATGCCGTTTGTTCCAAGTGTAATCGAGCTGGTCACTCATCAGACAAGTGTTCAATGGCTAAAATAATTTCTCAAAAGGAATATATTGATCTAGATGACGAAGATGAGGAAAATTTTGACAACAGAATTATAACAGAAACTGAAGTAGATGATACTAATCAAAATGAAGCGCCAACAATTGCCTCTTTGATAGCCGATTTCAGTTTAAGTAAAAATCATAACATGACAGTCCTAGGAAAATCTAACAAATTTTACAAACGAACATTTAATGACACAAGCTTAAATTCAAATGATCAAAGTGAAAATCATTACAAACAAGCAAAGAACGACGAGAGTGTTCGAGAAGTCAAACGATGATGCTAAAATAAAAGATGGTAACAGCAAGTACTCTTTACAGATCACTCTGCCCGTACACAATTAGACAAATTCAAGCTCGTTTGACCAACAAAAGCTAACAGCAGATCTGGTAGCAAAACCAAGCAATAACAGTGAGAAGATTTCAAATTATGGAGCAGGAGAAACGTCGCGGAAGGAATGAACAAGAAGACAAATAAATCTATTTCAAGAGCAAAACCTCTTAATTAAACAAGGTTAGAAATTACACATTGGAATTGTTCTCATCTTCCCAGCAAGATCAGCCTCTTAAGAATTTTTTTGACTCAGTTTTCCCCAGATATAGTTTTACTTAATGAAATAAAAATTAATTCGAGTGAATCAAATATTTTCTTAGATTTTAATAATTATAGATCAATAAGTAAACCACGCAATAAGCATGGTGGAGGAGTAGCAATTTTAGTAAAGGAGGAATTAGAGTTTGTCCATGACTTTTCGTATGATGAATTTTCTTCTGAATTACTTTGTATCAAAGTAAATCCGAGAAAAGATCAATTATACATTTTCAGTTTATATAATCCCCCTAATAAACTTCTAAATTTTAATATATTCGAAAAGATAAATAGGAATTGTAAAAATTATGTTCTCGGGGGTGACTTAAACGCCAAAACAAAACAAATAGGATGCAAAAAAGAAAACGAAAATGGAACAATTTTAGAAAGCATTATTAACGAGCTTAATTTCACAGTAATCAATAATAAGTGCCCAACCTTTAACATATTCAATAGGGAATATTTTGAAATTCTTGATTTATTCTTAGTCTCAACTTCAATGATTGATAAAATCACTGATTTTAGGGTACTAAATAATCAAGATATGACCAGTGATCATTTTCCAATTGAGGCATGCATAAATTTTGACTACTCAGTTATCCCTAAAACACAAACAAAAAAGCTTAATTATAAAAAAGCAAATTGGTTATTATTCCGTGAGATCCTAAAAGGTCAAAACTCAGGATTAAATTCAGCATCAATTGACGAACTAAATGAAGAAATTACCCAAAAATTAATTTCTGCAGCTCATAAAAGCATTCCATACCAAACTAATAGAATTTACAAAACAAGTCTCCCACCAAACATTGTCAGTATAATTAACGAACGTAGAAAAATAAGAAGAATATTTCAAAAAACTCGTTGTCAAAATACTAAGAAAATATTTAACCAAATGACTTCAGAGTTAAGAAACAGTTTAAAAAATTTTTGGAATCAAAACTGGTCTGATTTTATTAAAAAAATTGTGAAAAATCCACTTTCAAGTAGACCATTCTGGAAAAAAATTAATAAATTTCGATCAAAAAAAGGATCTGGATTAATACCTACCTTAATATCTAATAATAATGAAATTAGAACTGATGAAGAAAAGGGTACCCTCTTTGGTGAATTTCTCCAAAAAACTTTTAGTCCGAATAATGATCTAATTAATCCCCAAAAAGATAGAGAAATAATTGATTATAATCTTGAGTTTTTTAATAAGGAAAATCAATGCAAATTTGACGAGCCTGTTAGCACTAAAGAGATTACATCAGCGATAAAAAGGTTAAAAGAGGAAGCATCTTCGGGACCAGATCAAATTCATAACCTTATGTTAAAAAATGTACCTCAAAATATTCTAAAAGACATTATGTATCTTTTTAGTTTAAGTCTAAGAGAAAGTAAAATACCTAATGCATGGAAATCTGCTAACATTACTATGATACCTAAAAAGTCAAATTTAACACAAGACCCGGCTAACTACCGACCAATCAGTATGACAAGCTGTCTCGGAAAACTTTTAGAACGTATCGTCTACTCAAGATTATATAGTTTTTTAGAACAAAACTCATTACTAATTCAGGAGCAATCAGGTTTTAGAAAAAATCGACGAACCGCTGATAATCTTTTCTTCCTTATTCAAAAAATTGTAGAATCATTTAATAGAAAGAAGAAAGTTTGTTCCCTATTTTTTGATATCTCCAAAGCTTTCGATAGGGTTTGGCATGATGGTCTTATTTATAAATTAATAAAATTGAACCTTCCCTCTTACCTAATACATTGGATTAATTCATTCTTAGACTCAAGATCATATAAAGTAAATGTAAATGGTCACATGAGTGATGAATACCACATTACTGCAGGTGTCCCTCAAGGCTCGGTAATTAGTCCATTACTTTTTAGCATTTTTATCAATGATATTCCTAAAAGAAATAAAACAAATAGTGAATACTCTCTTCTTTTTGCTGATGACTTGGTCACATTTTATATTTTTAAGAAAAAAGGAAATTTAGAAAATAAGATAAACAAATACTTAGACGAACTAGAAAAATGGCTCTTCAAGTGGAAGATGAAAATATCTGTTGAAAAGTCTTGTAACATTGTCTTCACTAAATATAATAAGGAAAATATTGACTTAAATATAAAAATATATGAAAATAAAATTGAGAGTCAAAAGGAAATAAAGTTTTTATGTATAAAATTTGATTCAAAATTAACCTTTACCCCAATGGTTGATGAAATAAAACAGCGTTGTAGTTCACGATTGAACTTAATAAAATATTGTCAAACAAAAAATGGGGTCTTAATTATAACACACTAGGAAACCTTTATAAATCTTTAATCGGATCTATAATTGATTACTCTTTTCCATGTCTGAATTCATTTTCAGAGACAAACATTAAAAAAATTCAAGTCTTACA